>VWYK01056642.1:26373-59283 GCA_013399775.1 Semnornis frantzii | reverse complement strand
AGCTTGGGGCGTTGGGGGGGGTGGGGGGGGAAGGGGGGGGGGGGGGGGGGGTGGAGAAGGAAATAATCTCTTTATAAAGTAATAAGTGGCTTGAAAATGGTCCTTGTGCATGCTGCTGCTGGAGAGGGGGTTGGCTGCAGGACCACCTCCCCACCCCTCCCCATGCTTCCAGAAAGCAAAGAATTAGTCTTTCGTGCTGCAGAAACTGGGCAGATCCTACCCGGATACAGCCATCCACAATCAAAGGCAGGATTTACCCCCACCTCTGACATATTCCTAATTCCTGGAAAATGAGGCAATCCTTTTCTCTGTGCGAGGAGGAGACATGACCTGAATTCCACCCAGCTTCCCGGGACCCCAGAACCCACTGCTGCTTTCAGAAGTATGCTGCAATCCAGTGGCTCAACCTAGCCCACCCAGACTCCCTCCTGCTGGTCCCAACTGCAGTGAAAAATAAAAAATAAAAAAAAATTAAAAAAAAAAAAAATCAATCACTTTTCTTCTGTTTTTTTGGCAGGGAAGAGGGCAAAGTCAGGAGCGAGGTTGGCATTTGCCCTGCTTAGCAGCTTACAGTAGGAAAAGAACAAGCCTTAGCATAAAGAAAGGGGAAAAAGGACTTTTTTTTTTTTTCCTTTTAGGTGGCAGCAAGCCATCAGAGTGGCTGGAAAACAAACCTGCTGTTCCCCTCCCTGCTCCTTTCCAATCCCATTTGTGGTTCTGCGGCCTCTCTGTGGAGCTGTGACCAGCAGCAAAGCTGCCCATGGGCCTGACTGACAGGATGATCTGGGTTCCTCTTCCCCCTAAGACCAAACCTCTCATGATGGGTGAGATGCACAGGATGGGACAATGCCAGGGGTGATGAGCTCCACTGCTGGGGGGCTTAGCAAAGCCTGCTCCTCAGGTCCCCCCAGGGGCCAATCAGGGGGGTCCTTACATTGCGCACTGCTTTCTTCTCATCATCAGCCCCTCGTGAGGAGCTGCCTCAGTTCTAAAGTACATTGGTCTGGCTGCAGGGAGCTGGACATCACAGAGAGAGGGGCCACTGAGTTTAGGGAGGAAAAAAGGGTTGTGACTAATGCCTTGCATGTGTTTCCGAAGCTGAAAAGAGGCCTTTTATGTGTCACCAAGCATTATTCCCCCACCCCACCCTCTGCTTTTCCACTCTTCAACAGAAAAGATGAATCACAGCAGCCATTCACCCTCTCTGGAAATCCACTGCATTTCCTTGCTTATTTTTTCAGCTTTTCAATAAACAGGAGGCTCCACATGAGTGACAGCTGCTTTGAGGGATGGTGCACGAGGAGGGGACGGGCCTACAGGAAGGGCTACTGCTTTCTCCACCTGCCCAACCTTTCACAGGTCACTGCTTGGTACATAGTCATGGCATGGGTTGAGAGGGAAGGGACCTAAAAGCTCACCTAGTCCAACCCCCCTGCAGTCAGCAGGGACATCTGCAACTGGAGCAGGTTGCTCAGAGCCCCAACCAACGTGACGTGGAATGGTTCCAGGGATGGGACCACCTCTCTGGCAATTCTGTTCCTGTGCCTCACCACCCTCATCATAACACATTTCTTTGTTACATCCAACCTCAACCCACCCTCTTGAAGTCTAAAACTACTGCCTGTTGTCCCGGTGAAAAAAAAATCCCTTCCCACCTTTCCTGCAGCTCACTTCAAGCACTGAAAGGCCACCAGGTCTCACTGGAACTTTCTCTTCTCCAGGTTGAACAACCCCAACTCTCTCAGGCTGGCCTCACAGCAGAGGCCTTCCACCCTCCCATCATTTTTGTGGTGCTCAGACCAAGAGGTGAAGGCACAACTCCTCTTTCAAACAGGATTGTCATCATATGCATGAGGAGGGAACCTGCCCCCACTCCCACCTGGCTTTCTGGGCATCCAGAAATAGCTGTCACTGTTGGGATGATGTTAAACTGCTGGCTTGAGCCAGGATCAGCTTTCCTCGAGGAGGCAATGTGTAGTGAGATGTTAGTCTAGCCCATGCTGACCACGCAGCCTCTCAAAGCACACACTGGCAGCAGCCATGTGCATGAAACCACTGTGGGTGGATGAAGGGAGGATCAGATGTCCACCTGCCAGAAGGTGGAAGGAGGTTCCCCAAGCTCCCTTCCTAACTCTGGTAACTGGGAATCTCACTATTTCAGCCCAGCTTAGCATAAAAAGTTTTCCTATCTGGCTTTTTGACTCCATAAGTGATTGTAAGGGTCCCAGAGCACTGGCACAGGCTCCCCAAAGAGGCTGTGGAGTCTCCTTCTATGGACACTTTCAAGCCCTGTCTGGATGTGTTCCTGTGTGACCTGTGCTAGATTCCATGGTCTTGCTCTGGCAGTAGGGTTAGACTCAATGATTTGTGGAGGTCCATTCAACTCCTAACATCCTGTGATCCTGTGGCACAGCTTGAATTCATGAAAAATATTTACTAAGACCTTTGAGATCACAGTCCAGGTAAACTTTCTGGGTCCAGTCCCGTTTAACATCTTCATTAATGATCTGGAAGATGGGGCTGAGTGCATCCTTAGTAAGCTTGCTGACCACACTGAACTGGGAGGAGTGGCTGATACTCACTCAGAGGGTCCTGTTGCCATTCAGAAGCATCTCAACAGGCTGGAGAAAATGGGCCAACAAGTACCTCATGAAGTCCAAAAGGAGAAGTGCAAAGTCCTGCCCTTGAGGAGGAATGAGGCCAGCCACCAGTACATACTGGGAGCCACCCAGCTGGAAAACAGTTTGGACCTGGGGGTCCTGGTGGACATTAAATTGACCATGAGCCATCAAGGTGCCCTTGCAGCAGAGGAGGTCAGTGGTGTCCTGGGCTGTGGTAGACGAAGTATTGCCAGCAAGGGTGAGGGAGGTTCTTCCCCTTCACTCAGCACCAGTGAAGCCACTCGTGGAGCACTGTGTCCAGTGCTGGGCTCCTCACTTGTTCTGGAGACCAGTACAAGAGAGATGGGGACAGACTGGAGAGAATCCAGCAAAGGGCCATGGAGATGATTCAGGGACTGGAGCATCTCTGCTGTTGAGAGGCTGATGGAGCTGGAACTGCTCAGCCTGGAGAAGAGAAGGCTCTGGAGAGGTCTCACCAATGCCTATAAATCCCTCGAGTGGGGCTGTAAAGAGGACAGAGGCAGGCTCCTCCCAGTGGTGCCCAGTGACAGGATGGGAGACCATGGGCACAAACTGAGACACAGGAGGATCCCTCTGAACATCAGGAGACACTTTTATGACTGTGACTGTGACCAAGCACTGGCACAGGTTGTCCAGGGAGGTTGTGGAGCCCCACTCTTTGGAGATCTTTAAACTCTGGCTGGACATGGTCCTGGGCAACCAGGACCTCTAGGTTGACCTGCTGGAGGGAGGTTGGACTAGATGTCTTCCTGGGGTCCTTTCCAACATCAACCACTCTGGGACTCCATGAATCTGTAACTTACGGTCCTGCTAACTTTTCAAAGGGCCAGTTTGCTGGGTTTTAAGCTCATAGAGGAGCAAGATGCCATTCTGCACTGGGAAGGAGATACCTACGCAGTGCAGGATGCATCTCGGGATCTCGCCTCCAGCTCTGTGCTGGTGTTCATTGAACAGTCACTGCACACCATGACAGTCCTCTGCTGTGTGTGAGACAACCCTCACCTCCTCAGAGCCACTAACCAAGAATCACAAGCTGCTCAGGGAAAATAAAACCATTAGGCTCCTCCAGAGGAGCTTAGCACCTCAAGACTGACAAGTGAGTCTCCTAGAAGAGCCCTTGGACTAGGGAAAAAGTTGAGTTCTAAGAGAAAGAAGAGCACTGAGGTAAACCTAAGAGAGCTGTCAGTTAACAGAGGATGAAGGACCAACTCTGAGCCTCAACCAGGAGAAAGGTGCTGGGGATGGAGAATTTCGCTGCAGGTCAGACTGGTGAGGATCAGTGGAATGGGCAGGAGCTGCCTGCAGAGAGAGGTTAGACCTCCTTCTAGGGTATCCCCTGGTCTCAACATGGTCTGGGGGGTGAAGGGCTGGGGAGTAGCCCTGTGGAGAAGGACTTGCGGGTGCTGGTGGGTGAAGAGCTGACATGAGCTGGTACTGAGCACTCACAGCCCAGAGCTAGCTGTGTCCTGATCTGATCCCCAGCAGCATGGGCAGCAGGGGCGGGGAGGGGATTCTGCCCCTCTGCTCTGCTGATACTGAACTTGCAGTGCTTGAGCCAGCTCTGGAGTCCTCAGCACAGCAGAGACAGGGACCTGTTGGTGTGGGGCCAGAGAAGGCAATGCTGGGAGGGCTGGAAGCCCTCTGCTGTGAGGCCAGGCTGAAAGGGTTGGGGTTGTTGAGCCTGGAGAAGAGAAGGTTCCAGGGAGAGCCTTCTGGTGGCCTTGCAGTGCTTGAAGGAGCTGATCAGAAAGCTGGGGACAGAGAGTCCAGCAGAGCCTGATGTGAGAGGACAAGGAGTGCTGGTTTGAAACTTAAAGAGGAAGATTCAGAGAGGAGGAAGAAATGTTTTACCCTGAGGGTGGTGAGACCCTGGCCCAGGTTGCCCAGATGAGGTGGTAGATGCCCCACGGCTGGAACTATTCCAGGTCAGGTTGTTTGGGGCTCTGAGCAACTTGACCTTGCTGAAGATGCCCCTGGTCATAGCAGGAGATTGAACTGGATTTTAAAGGTCCCCACCAACCCAAACCATTCCATGATTCTATGATCTGCTATAGCAACATCCCCAGAGTTTGTGCAAACCCTTGGCTAGAACAGGACTGATCACCATGGCCTCACCCTGTGGGACAGGCATTGCAGGGAAGGACTGTGAAGGAAGAGAGTGACTGCCCAAGAGGCTCCAGGGAAGCTGCTTCATCTTATTGCTCAAAATAATGAATGAGAATGGAAATAAATAAATCAATGAAGTCACACTGCAATAGGTTTCTTTAACTATTCCGTGTCTGGGTGTCCGCTTCTTTGTCCCAGACATTGTTTGCACCACATGCAAAGAGAAGAGGGGTGCAGCTCACAAAGCAGCTCTCAGAAGAGCTGCCTGCTTCTGGCTGAGGAGTAGGGCTAAGCGTGGCCATTACCAGGGAATCATGAAATCAGAGAATGGTTTAGGGTTGGAAAGGACCTTAAATATCACCTAGTTCCACCCCCCCTGCCATGGGCAGAGGCATCCTCTACTAAACCACAACATCCCCACCTCGTGAGCTGCCTTTGAAGAGTGAACCCACGGAACACAGGGATGAGAAAGAAGGTTTAAAAATAACAGACCAAAGATAAATCCCAGCTTCTAGGCAGGATGGAGCTGATGTCCCAGCTCCGAGTCAAGCCAGAGGGTCTGGGCAACGAGCGGTGGGAGCATCCTACTTAAAACAAAGGTGTTGGAGGGGTTCATTCTCCTGCCAGCCTTAAAATCTCATTAGAGAGGCTAAGCTCCAATTAAAAGGCACGCGTTCGGTCATGCAGCTTAATGACTGGTGGTGCTTACCCTGAAATCCACCCGGGACACCTGTCAGGGTGCGGGGAGCAGCCAGCCAGTCCCACGGAGCAGCCCCCCCCGGGCTAAGAAAGTGTCGCGGAGCCACCAAACCACTGCTGTACCTGCCTGTGGTAATCCTGCACCGCTGCTGCTTCAGCCCTGTTGCCACAGTAACACTTCTGGTAGAGCCCAGATCACTGATTATGAAACTAGGGGGAAAAAAAAAAAAAAAATCAGAGGCTGCTAATTAGGATCTACTCCAGTTCTCCAAAAGCTCCACGGTAATGACATTAGGGCTGTGAGAGCAGGGAGAAAGAAGCCGCCGGGAAGCGAGGTCAGCACCTCTGGCCACACCATCAGCTCTTTGGGGTTTTTTAGATGTGGGTCTTAAAATTCAGCCTGCAAATTCCCTCTATGTTCAGCTTCTTTTTCTCCTCTCGAAACAAACGTGCAAGACGTGGTGGAACAGTCCTTACTCTTTACATATATTTGCATGAATTAAGACTGCCGAAAAAGGGCTGAGGACGGCATACAAATGGTGATAGCGGGAGCGGGGCCAGGGGTGCAGCCTCTGCCTCTCCCCTTCACTCTGCTAATCTCTCAGTTTGCTAGAGAGAGGAACCCACATTCCAGTTTCACCAGTGACTGTGAGGTCTGTAAGTGAGGTTTGAAAACAAAGGGAACTGGAGTTCACAGAATCTGGCTGGAAGGGAGCCTCCTAGGTCATCTCATCCAACCTCCCTGCAGTCAGCAGGAACATCCCCAACTAGATCAGGTTGCTCAGGGTCCCATCGAGTTCAACCTTGGATGTCTCCAGGGATGGGGTTTCCACCACCTCTCTAGGAAACCTGTTTCGTATTTCACCACTCTCGTAGTAACAAACTTCCTCCTGATAGCCAACCTAACTCTGCCTTGCACCAGTTTCAAACCCTTGCCCCTCATCCTATCACCACAGGCCCTTCTAAACAGTCCTGCGGCCTTCCTGTAGGTCTCCTCCAGATACTGAAATGTAGCACTGAAGTCTCCCTGGAACCTTCTCTTCTCCAGGCTGAACAGTCCCAAATCTCTCAGCCCGTCTTCATAACAGGTGCTCCAGCCCTCTGATCATTTTCTTGGCCTCCTATGGTCAATGTCCTTCCTGTGTTGAGGACTCCAGAGCTGGACATGATATTCCAAGTGAAGTCTCAGCAGAGCAGAGGGGCAGGGTGTCCCCTTCTTTGTCCCAGACATTGTTTGCACCACACTCTCCCTCTCTGACCACACTGCTTTTGATGCAGCCTGAGATAACACTGGCCTTCTGGGCTGCAAGTGCCCACTGCTGGCATCTCATCCACCTGCACCCCTCAAGCCCTTCTCTGCAGGGATGCTCTCAATCTCATCATCCCTCAGCCTGTGCTGGTACCCAGGATAATGAGTGGAAAGTCTTTCCCTCTCTGAGTTCTGCTCCAAGTGCCAAAAGGATTTTGAGGCATGTCTTCTGCTGAAGGCTGCAAGCTGCAGGTTCTGGCTGGAGTACTTCTGATGCCAGACACAAGTGTTTTTCAACATGAGGGTACTGGAGCATACTTGCAGGCAAAGGGAAAATGGCCTGGCAGGTATGTCTGTAGCTGCAAACCCAGTGTGATGCTGCTCAGCCAGATGCCTTCATTTCTCCATCCTCACTGGATGGTGAATCTCCCGAGAGAATGGAATGGTGCTGAACAAGTGGGGTGAGGGACAAAGCTGTGCTGCCAGCTTATAATAGTCAGCACATCCATGGCAGAATGCATGCTTCACCAACCTGACTGCCTGACTTCAGTCAGCTCTGCCGAGGAGACCAGGAGCCAGCAACTCCAAACAGAACACAGAGGTTGAAAAATGTGGCTGAAATCTGTGCCCTTAACTCAGGCATGGCCTTGGGTTTGGCATGGGGAAGGGCAAGACTTGAGTGATGCCAGCATTGTCCAGTGCAAGACCACCAGGCTGTGACACCCTGACCTTGATTGGCAGCAGTTCCCTCTCTACTTAGCACTAGTGAGGCCTCACTCTAAGGACACTGAGGGGCTGGAGTGTGTCCAGTGAAGGGTGACAAAGCTGGTGAAGGGTCTAGAGCATGAGTTTTTTGAGGAGCAGCTGAGAGAACTGAGGTTGTTTAGCCTGGAGACAGGAGGCTGAGGGGAGTCCTTCTGGCTCTCTACAATTCCTTGAAAGGACACTGGAGCCAGATTGGTTTCTTCTCCCTAGTGGGGAGTTGAGGGTTGGTCTCGTCTCCCTAGTAATAAGTGACAGGACATGAGAAAGCAGCCTCAAGTTGCATCATGGGAGGTTTAGGTTGGACATGAGGAACAACTTTCTTCCCAAAAGCATTGTCAAACCCTGGACCAGACTATCCAGGGCTGACTCCACAGGTGGAGTCCCCATCCCTGAAGGGGTTTTAAAGCTGCGTAGATGTGGTGCTGAGGGACATGGTTTAGTGGTGGACTTGGTAAGTAAATGGTTGAACTTGATGATCTCAGAGGTCTTTTCCAACCTAAACAACTCTGTGATTCTAACTACCCTCCTACAGCCTAATTACACTTCATCAGCTCCTGGTTTGAGGGACTGACACTGCAACTGAGCTGATGACTGGGGCAAGGACTCTTCCCCTGGCTGCCCCAGGGTTGGTGCTGTGCTGTGCCTGATAATCCTTCCCTGCAAAGGGTGAACACCAAAACGTTGGGAGGAGAATTGAGGAATCAAAATTCCCCTCTTCCCTCTTTCAGGCAGGAAAATAAGTGAGATTTGTTTTTCTGTAGCAGCATCAGCTAAAGCCTTCCAAGCACATCCCCTCTGCTCACTGTCGCATGAATAGGCCTCTTCTCCCACTCCCCAGTAACACCAGGGCTATGGTAGGTGTGGTGCTAATGAGCTATAAAACTAATTTAATAGGTGGAAACAATGCAAAGGGCTGATCTTTTATGCTAGGGCACCCACTGACCACAACACAAGAGCAACTGGCCAAACACGAGGACATCCCAGTCCCAAGTGGACAAGGATGGGCATGTTGCAAAGAGCAGACAAATCAAATCTGCAGGCTTCAGCTGCTGCTTTAGTTAGAGGCACTGTTCCTAACCTTTTAATAGGCTTATTTACAAGAATCACTCCTTTAATGCTGTGTGCTCATGTCTACAGAACAGAGTAAGCTTGTTCAATGTGACCACAGGGAGAACATCTGCTTCTGTGAACAATTAGGGCAATTACTGCCAATTATGGGGACTGCAGGTAAGAGCAGCTGGGGAGAGGCTGTCTAGCAGGAGGGATGGGAAGCTTTTCAAGATGCTGATGTGAGCAGGAAGCTCATTGGGAACACCAAAATCCCAGCAGAAAGGAGCCTGAGCCCTGAGGGCAGCTGAAATGTCCTTAGCAAGGAAAAGATTTTGGGCCCAGCAGAGTTTTGGGGTGATCCCTGTTACTATTCCTGCTATGGATGCAGGATCAGTCTCCCTAACATTTCTCCTCATCAGCACACACCCTTGAATTGAACTCTGTTTGCCTCCAGTGGCTCTATTTCCCTCCAGTGGCTCTATTTCCGCTTTCCATCCATCTCCCATCTATTTTCCTTATTAGTCTCTTTTAAATCTCTTTTCCTTTCCATCTTCCATGCCCCAGGGGGGCATCCTTGCTCGAGACGAAGCGCTGCTGTAGGCACAGGTCTTGGAGCCATGCCAACAAGATGGGCATCTTACAATCAAAGAATCATAGACTAGTTTGGCTTGGAAGGGACCTTTAAAGGCCACCTAATCCTAGCCCCCCTGCAGTCAGCAGGGACCTGCAGCTAGAGCAGGTTGCTCACAGCCCCAGACAACCTGGAATGGTTTCAGCCGTGGGGCATCTCCCACCTCTCTGAGCAACCTGGGATAGAGTTTCACCAACCCCAGCAGAAAAAAATTCTCCCTTCTATCTAGTCTCCATCTCTTCTTTTAGCTGAAAACCATCATCCCTTGTCCCATGTCCTCATGATCTTCTATCACTCCTACTGCTCTAAACTGATTACACATATATGTATTTATCTATATAGCTATAAACCTATCATAAGCCCTAATGTCATAAGGCTGTGATATATGACATGTATAATACTATAAACATATCACAAGCCTGATATCACTGCTCTAAACCTAATTCCTGCCAACACAAGATCAGGCAAACTGACCCAACCCTAGTCTTAAACAACAGGGTGGGTACAAGCCCCTGCAGATCCCCACACAAAATCTACTGCTCAGCACTTAGCATTAAAAATGTAACTCAAATGCAGCTTTTCAGCCTTAAAGTGATTAAACAACAGCCTGAGACAACTAATATGTAGCCCTCCTGTGTTATTCACAATTCATTCTCTATTTTAATCTCCCCAACAGAAGGCTGAACTCAACCATGTTATTGTCAGCCAGGGCTTTTATCACCAGCCTTCCAGTCGGTCAAGGCATGGGAGAGAACAATGACCCTCACAGGAGGATAAACACAACCTAAACAAAAACACTCTGTTGCTAAGGTCAAAAGCAGCCTTTTTAGGGGGCACAGCCCAGAAGGTGGGAATCACAGTGCTGCCCTTTAGAGAAAACAGGGAGAATCAGGATTGAGATTTGGGTAAATAACCTGAAAAGTGAGAATCCAGACTTGGACTAGGGAAAAATAACCTGAGACTTAGCCCCATTGTGTTTTTCCCTCCAGTGTCCTGTAGCTGACTTCAAATCCAACATCTGGAGCACGCTGCTGCTTGCAGCAGATGATGCTTTGCCTGAGCCAATGTGTCACTCCAACCTCTGTATCACAGAATGACTCCACTTGGAAGGGAGCTTCCAGACCATCTACTTCAACTCCCCTGCCACGGGCAGGGACCAGGTTGTTTAAGGCCTGATCCGACCTGGCCTCAAACACCCCCAAGGAGGGGACATCCACAGCCTCTCCAGCCAGCCTGTTCCAGGGTCTCACCACACTCATACTGAAGAACTTTCTCCTAAACTCCAGTCTAACCCTGCTTTCCAGCACCTTAAAATCATTGTCCCTTCTCCTGTCTCTGGACATCCTTATGAAAAGTCCCTCTGCAGCCTCCCTGTAGACTCCTTTCGGGTACTGGAAGGCAGCTCTAAGGTTCCCCATGAAGTCTTCTTTTTTCTAGACTCAGCAACCCCAGCTCCCTCAGCCTGTCCTCACAGCAGAGGTGTTCCAGCTATAGCCTTGAGCTTCATGCCTTGATCCAGGAGGTGATCCATGACTGACTGTCTCCATGCTGAAACCTCAAGGTGCTAATGGCTAAGATGTTCACAAGCTTGGCAAACGGCTGCACCCTGCGGTGCCATTGTCAGCACAGCAAGAGGAAAGCTGAAGTTGGAGGGGCGAGCTCTGCTGGGTCAAAAAGGGCTATGGAGATGCTGACCACCTTGCCTGAAGAGCTGAGGTGTGAAGCCAGATTTAGATTAGACATTAGAAAGAAATTCTTCATCACAATGGTGAGTCAGACAGGTCACCCAGAGAAGGTCTGGAGGCTCCAACCCTGGAAGTGTGCAAAGCCAGGTTGTGTGGTGCCTTGAAAGACATTGCCTAGGAGAAGATGTCTCTGCCTACTGCAGGGGGTTGGAATTAGATGATCTTTAAGGTCCCTTGTAACCTAACCATTCTATGACTACACACTGCAGATGTTGGCAACACCCAGCTGGGACCTCCTCTCACAGAAAGCCCCAGCCCCAACCTCAATGGTTTCTCTTGTGACATCAACCGCGAAAAGCAGCCGCAGAGCACTGTGTGGTTGCTGCAGCCTCAGCTGAGAGGGCAGCAGCTGCTTTTGGGGGCTAGCAGAGAAAGGCCCTTAGCCAGTGGTATGCTCCCTGTTAAACACAGCTGCCAGCTTTGCAGCAGGAGCTCCCAGCACCGAAGTGGCTGTGGGGCTGAGTGACCACAAGGCTGGGAAAGCCCCGGCTCACAGCCCCAGCGAGGTGCCACAGGGTAGAAGGTTGGGTAAGGGGCACCTAAGTCATGGTGGTCCAGACAAGCCACCAGTCTCCAAGAGCAGCCCATCTTCCTCCCCTCTAGATGGAGCTGCAGGAGAAGCCTGAGGTCCCTCCCTAAAGCCACAGCAGACGCATCCCAGTACCTCCCAGCATCATCTCCTGACCTGCAGCTTGGCTTGCTGTGAGCCCCAACAAAATCATCAGATGAACGACTCCCTCCTGCAGTACAGCACTGAAACACCCACTGTGGCAAGCTGCAGGTGAGGCACACAGCCCCCAGAAAGGTTTTCCTTTCCCTTATGAGGGCAACCCTCAGCTCCCAGGCCACTTAAAAGCCTGTGAGGGCTGTTAGGATCAGGCACAATGGGGCAGCTGCCAGAAGAAACGACTCCTCTGGAGATTTTCTTTGCACTGGTACCATAAATGCTTCTGCAGGCACATCAGCAGTGCTGAAATGATGCATTCTGGCCATTTCATGTGTAAAGTCACAAAGAGGTAGTTTCAAGCTTCATTCATTAATGACAGCAGCCTGGACTCACATGAAAAAGACAACAGAGTCAAGGTAAGGCTGGAATTCATTTTTTTAATGGCCCATTCTGCAGGGTTTTTGCCAGTAAACAAGGCCACTGAATGTCACCATGTGTCACTTAGATTTTAATGATATCCAGACAAGCATTTAGAGGCTATGACAGAGCTCAAATTCCTCTGAATTAGGCACTCAGGCCAGACACCCACCACAATGAAATGAAACTCAATTCGAAGCTCTCAGGTATGATGGAGTGTTTGGCTCAGTTTTGGGCACTTGCCCTATGGAGACAGGCTGAGGCTGTGGGGTTGTTCAGCCTGGAGAAGGCTCCAGGGAGATCTTAGAGCAGCCTTCCAGTGCTTGAAGGGGGCTGTAGGAGAGGCAGAGGAGGGGGAGGACACGACTTTTTACAAGGGCTTGTAGTGATAAGACAAGAGGAAGTTGATTGAAGCTGGACGAGGGGAGATTAGGAAGAAACTCTTGACAGCAAGGGTGGTGAGACACTGGAAAAAGGCTACCCAGGGAGGTCATGGGTGCCCCCTCCCTGGAGGTATTCACAGCCAGGTTGGACAGGGCCTTGAGCAACCTGGTCTAGTGGGAGGTGTCCCTGCCCATAGCAGGGGGGTTGACCTTTAAGGTCCCTTCCAACCCAACCCCTTCTGTGATGTTAATGTCAGCAGCCATGCAGTGGGGAGCCGCCGAGACGTCCCCATCTTTCAAAGTCTTCCCTGTCCCAGCCTTTTCAAAAGGCTTTGCAAAGCAGCTCTCCTACCCCTCCCTGCCTAGCAGCATAATACACAGAGGGCTCCTCAGTGTGGCTATCAAATGAGACCCCCTTCAGCCAGGCATGAAATGGTACAGGAGCTCACATCCAACAACAGAAGCGGCTTTCTGCAGCCGCTGGTCGCTGCACGGATACAAGACCAAGTCTGTTGCTGAAGACCAAGCTGTACTTGGTGGTGTGGTGGCCCAGCCTAACAAACTCAGCTCATTTTCATAGCATCATGACATGGCTTGGGTTGGAAGGGACCTTTAAATGTCACCTAAGTCCAATCTCCCTGCTGAGGACAGGGACATCTTTCACTATCAGTCTGCAAATATTTCTTCTCATCAGCTCATTCTCCTGAAGAAGCAAACTCAGTTTGCCTCCTGTGGCTCTATTTCCACTTCCCATCTCTTTCTCCAACTATTTTCCATCTGTTTTTTCTTTTCTCTCTCCCTCCCCTCCTAAATCCATTTTCCTTTTCATCTTCCATGCCCAAGATGAAGTGATGCAGTGATGCTGTAGGCTCAGGTCCAGGAGCCACACCAACAAGATGAGCATCTTACAAGCAGAGAATCACCAGGGCAGAGCAGAGGGGAAGAGAGCCTCCTTGGACTGCACTGCACTCCTCTTTATGCACCCCAGGATCCCACTGGCTTTCTTGGCTACAAGGGCACATTGCTGAAGCAGAGCAGAGAGGGGATGAATTCCATAATATCCAGTGTTGGTAGTGAAGACAAGAGGCCCAGTTCACTCTCTAAAGCAGATTTTCACAGTATCAAGGGACAGTGAGGGCTGGCAGGGTCCTCTGGGGATCACCTAGTCCTTGCTAAAGCAAGGTCACCCTGAGCAAGTTGCCCAGGATTACAGTCTCCAGTGGGATTTGAAAGTCTCCAGAGGAGGAGACTCTACAACCTCTCTGGGCAGCCTGCTCCAGGGCTCCAGCACCTCATGGGAAACGTACCCTGTGAAAAGCCAAGCTCTGGGAAGGGCACAGGCAAGCACCAGCAGAGCAGCCCCTGCCCTTAGCAAATGTCCTTTCTCAGCAGCAGGACATTTCAGGTGTGGGATGCTCTTAAACCAGCTGGAGGAACCAGTTATAAATGGCAGACGCCAAGACACTTAATAAGAGTCAAGCAAGGCAGAGCAGTAGTGGGTGAGCTATAATCCTTGCTGCTGTGGTCTGCAATTACAGTTAATGAGATGGCAAGAAACAGCTCACCATGGCCACTGGCACCCCAGCTTCTGAGACCACGAGTCCATGTACACACAGAATTCATCACAGAACCATGGTTTGGGTTGGAAGGGACATTTAAAGGCCATCTAGTGCAACTCCCCTGCAGCCAGCAGGGACATCTGCAACTGGAGCAGATTGTCAGAGCCCCAAACAACCTGACCTGGAATGGTGCCAGGGATGGGGCATCTACCATCTCTCTGGGATACCTGGGCCAGTGTCTCACCACGCTCAGTGTAAAGTCTCTCTGTGCTGGAGTATTTTAATGGAGAAAATGAGATTGTAGGCTGTGAAGAGCTGTGGTGATGTCTGCTTCACTCATAGGCTTGCTGAGATGTATAAGAACACAAATATAGGTAACACACAGGCTCAGAGAGTCTTGGTCTCTCTAGGTTACTCAGCAGAGAGGAGAAGGCAAGAAGCTAACTAACCACTCTGCATCTAACCCCCCCTGCCCATCCTCCAAACTCACCTTGCATGTAAGGCAAACCCTGAGGTAGAGGGGTGGGGAGAAGGTGGAAGGGTGGTTGGGAGCCCCTCCTGGGGACTCTGATTTCTGGGAGGGGAGTTGTGTTTCTGTATGACCTCTAACTTGTGTATTTCTTCTGTAACTATTCCTGTCTATTGTGTATAGATCTGCTTGACATTGTGCTAAGCTGTAAATAGAGCTTCAGCCCTTAACTTCCTGAGTCCAGTCTGGGTGATTTCACAAAGTGTGTGTAGGGGGTGGGGAGCTCCCAAACCATCACACTCTCCCTTCTCTCTAGTCTGGATCTCCTTCCTTCAGTTTCAAGCCATCACTCCTTGTCCTGTGGCTGCAGATCATCTTCCTCCAATCTATTTGGGGGATGGAAATAAGACCCACAAAAAACATCTCCTCAGCTCTGACATGGTGCCACTGCCAATGACTGGTTCATGTCTCCACCACTGCTCCTGCTCTTGCCCCAGAAGACACTGAGGGACAGAAGCAGTGACATCTGTCTAAGCTGTGTTAGCACCAGAGGAAAGACCTCATTCACCTGGAGAGCAGAGAAGGCAGGCTTGGGGTGACCTGGTTCAGTGATGCAGCTCTTGTTGAGCAGCTTTAACTCCTCTCATCCCAGATTAGCTTCTCTGAAGCCACCAGCAGCAAAGCTGTTTCAGTTGCTGGAGAGATGCTGTCTTTGTGTGTCAGACTAAACATCTGTGCTTTTAAGCTCTGGATTTGCAGATCACATCTATGTGTTTGAAGGGGGAAAAATACCCAACACAAACTGTCTGTTAGGGGAGTTTCACTGAACAGAGACACCATTATTTCCTCCTCCCCATCCCCCAGCTCACCCCTCCTCTTCTCCGTGTCAGGCAAAGCAGTTCCACTGATTTCAGGAAAATGCAGAGGGGAAAAAAAAAAACCCAAACTGCACTTTTTTCTATGGGCAGTGTTTTCATCTTAGTCAGCAAGGAGCTACCAGAAACACAGTGTGCAGCTGGCATCTCCCCACCCAACCTCACTGCTGCAGCAAAGTACCCAGAGTGGGATTTTGGGTTTGAGGACCAGGTGGATGGTCTCACCCCCGAGCAGCTTTCTGGTTGCACCTGTGCAACCAGCCCTGACATCAACCATCATCCTGAAACTGCATCAATGCCAAAAGCACTCCAGCCCAGCTGGACCTGTGCTGCCAACCAAGTACACAGCCTTGGAAAGCTGGAGTCCTCATGGGGAAGGTCAACAGAAAGGCTGAAGACAGAAAAGCCATCTCCAGCAAAGACCCCAAAGGCTTTCGTTGTGCCAGTAAAGTGTGGAGCCATTCAAGGAGATATGGCTTGGTGATCCAAGATAATTTAATTTTTCCAGCCACAGCTGATGAGTTTTATCTCACCAGTAGAAAATTGCCTGGGGAAGTAGCAAAAACCCTCCAAAGCCACGAGTGTTCTCATGGTCATGTCCTCATGCCAACCTCTCTGTTGGCATTGTCTGACAAGAAGGGAACATTTCCGCCCCTGATTTACTCCATCACAGCAGAAGGTTGAACAGGACCTTCCCTTCCCACTCAAACACTTTGGAATTCTCAGAAGTTGGACCACGAACCCTTCATGTTGCCTTTCCAGCACAAAGCCTCTGTGAGGTGACTCTCACTGGCTCCAACAAACTGTAGAAGTCAGCTCTAAGGCTGGTGGTGAGCTTCGGCGCCATTTCTGGCCATGCTGCATCTCCTGATGAGTGTGTGGCAAAGACCAGCACTTGGAAACCAAGGAGAGAAGGTGAACTCACATCATCACTGTCTTCCTTTACAGATGGTACTCACACCAGCTGCTTACATCCACCCAGCACAGCCTTCACCAAGGAGATATCCAGTCCCTTGAAGCAAGCTCGCTGCTCAAGATAACAGTATCACAGAATGTCAGGCACTGGAAGGGATCTTGAAAACTCATCCAGTCCAACCCTCCTGCAGTGCAGGATCAGCTGTACCAGATCACA
This sequence comes from Semnornis frantzii, assembly GCA_013399775.1. NCBI lineage: Eukaryota > Metazoa > Chordata > Aves > Piciformes > Ramphastidae > Semnornis > Semnornis frantzii. The sequence goes on along the minus strand of VWYK01056642.1, from coordinate 42,894 downwards.
CAGGAACACATCCAGGCAGGTCTTCAATATGTCCAGAGAGGGAGACCCCACAACCCCCCCAGGCAGCCTTTCCAGTGTTCTGTCACCCTCACAGTGAAGAAATTCCTCCTCGTGTTTACATGAAGCTTCTTATGCCTCAACTTCCACCCCTTGCCCCTTAAAATCAGCCCACCTAGAGCAGGTTCTGTCCTCCCTGCCCAGCAGTGCATCTGGCTTGTCCTCATGGCTCAACAGCATCTTCCTGTGGGGCATTTTTTGCTGCTTTTCCATTTCAAAGGATCTGAGATATTACAAGAGCTGTGATGCAGCACATCCAGATTGGAGGTGTTAACAGCTTGGCAGGTAAGAAAGTGAGTCACAAGCACAAGAGCACACAGAGCCATTTAATTGCACAAGCCCTGCAGTAGCTGGAAGACCTGGTGAAGCAGGACAAGGGAAATTCAGTGCCTCTTGTTCACACTGAGTGGGTCCCTGGAGCAAAGCGTTCCCTGACCCACACCTAGGTATGAGGATCTGCTCTCTGGCCACAACAGGGAGCCAGCCTGGAGACAGCTGATGAGTTGGGCAGTCAGGACAGCTCTGGAGTCCTCAGCACACCACAGACAGGGACCTGTTGGAGCAGGGCCAGAGGAGGCCACAGCAATGCTGGGAGAGCTGGAAGACATCTGCTGTGAGGCCAGGCTGAGAGAGTTTGGGGTTGTTGAGCCGGGAGAAGAGAAGGTTCCAGGGAGGCCTTCTGGTGGCCTGTCAGTGCTTGAAGGGGCTGATGAGAATGCTGGGGACAGACTTTTTAATCATGGACTGTTTCAACAGGACAAGAGGTGACAGTTTGAAACTAAGAGAGGAAGATTCAGACAAGAGAGAAGGAAGAAATTTTTTACTACGTGGGTGGCAAGACCCTGGCTCAGCTTGCCCAGAGAGGCAGGAGATCCCCTGGAACCATTCTAGGTCAGATTGTTTGGTGCTCTGAGCAACCTGCTGTAGTTGGAGATGTCCCTGCTGACTGCAGGGGGGTTGGACAAGATGACCTTTGAAGGTCCCTTCCCACCCAAACCCTTCTGTGGTTCTACAGCAGTGAAACCTGCTGAGTCCCAGCTGTGGTCAGCACCAACATCCACACCCTTCCCTGGTGCACAGAAGTTTTGGCTTCAGGGAGCCAGCTGTGGTGTCTCTTTTTTTTTTGGGGGTGTCTTGCTGCACACCCACCTCTCCTGGCCCAAGGCACTTGCCATTCAGTCTCTCTCCACCCATTATATAGAGGAAACCAGGGCAAGGATCAAAGGAGGCTCCTGGGTGGGACTGGCAAGTGTCTGATATGGAAGGGCACTAACTGCAGAGATGACAGGCAGTGGGGCTGAGCAAACCAAGAGGTCACTCCTTTCTGCTGGAGCCTCTGGCCATGGCACCTGAGGTGATCACAGAACACCAAACAAACAGAGAAGACAGTGAGAAGCAGTGGAAGAGGGAAAAAATGACCTAGGTTTGAATTAACCAGAGCTGGGTGACAAAATAAGAAGGTGAGCTCCTCCTCCTCCCTCTGAGTGTTACTGCACTCAGTCACCCTCAAATGACCCTCATGTTTTAGTGGAAGAGGAAAGCATCATTTAAAGTCTTACCCTGGAAGCCCTTTGCTTGCACTAGATGAAAGGAGATCTGCTGGGGAAATGAAGGAACCACAAGGAGGAGCAAAGTCCCTGCTGAGCTGAGGCCTAGCATCCCTGCAGAAGGGACTAACAGAAGTGGTCTTTTTTCTTTTCCTTTTCCCCAGCAAGACTGCAAAATGGAAAGCACCTCCAGCATGTGGCTACTCCATGCCCAGCAGCAAGGTCTGTGGTTTGAGCAGAAGAGGAACTAAAGGCTTCCAGTGCAACTTCTTACCCTCCTCACACATCCATCTAGCTCCCATGAGGTTTTTGAGGGCAAAATCCATGTTAAGGCAGGCAGAAGTGGATTTTTGTTTTTATTTTTTCATGTGTTCTGTGTAGTGCTCTGATCCTAAATGCTCATCAGCAGCTCTGGGAGGATGAACCTAGCCTGCTGCTTGATCTTACACCCAGGGAGAGTAGAACACTCCCAAGGCTTTGCATTGCTCACCCACAGGTGTTGGAAGCTGTCTGCTAACCTCAGGCTCTATCATGCCAACTGGTTTCAAGCATCTTTCTGTCATCATGGTGGCCTTGGGTATCTTAAAGGCATGGCCCAGGCTATATTTACCTTGGCTTCTGATTGCCACCACTCTGCCTTCCAGAGACCTTCTATTTCCTCACTTAATCATTAGCCTGTTGGTGTGGAGAGGAGGCATGAGAAACTCCATCACTGCTGTGTCTCTTCCCACTGTAGCCAAGCCCTTGACCATGCCCAGCAGCTGCAGTTGGTCACAGTACTGGAAAATACAGAAGCTATCAAAGGAACTGAGATGGGTGTCATGGGGATTAGCATGAGATCCAAGGTGCTGGAGCTGATAAACAGGCCCATAACCAGTTTATAGCCCATGCCAAAGGAGTTCAAAAGATCAGAATAAAAGCTGAGAAAAGAGAAACAGTTGCTATTTGAAAAGGTCCTGCTGGGGGAGAGCAGCTGGAGGGAGGTAGTTCTCCTCTATTCCTCTCCTCTAGATCCCACTTGCAGTGATGGGGCCAGCTCTGGAGTGCTCAGCACAGACAGGGACCTGTTGGAGCAGGGCCAGAGGAGGCCACAGCAGTGCTGGGAGGGCTGGAAGCCCTCTGCTGTGAGGCCAGGCTGAGGAGTTGGGGTTGTTGAGCCTGGAGAAGAGAAGGCTCCAGGGAGGCCTTCTGGTGGCCTTGCAGTGCTTAAAGGGCTGAAAAGTAAGCTGGAAACAGACTTTTTATAAGGCCTGTAGTGAAAGGACAAGGGTGAGGATTTTGAGCTAAAAGGGGATATTCAGACTGAAGAGAAAGAAGAAACCTTTTATCCTGAGGGTGGTGAGACCCTGGCTCAGATTGCCCAGGGAGGTGGAAGATGCCCTACAGCTGGAATCACTCCAGATCAGGTTGTTCCAGGCTCTGAGCAATTTTCTTCATTTGCAGATGTCTCTGCTGACTGCAGGGGGCTTGGACTAGACACTCTTTAAAGGTGCCTTCCAACCCACAATTCTATGCTAACAATGTTCAAAAGGTAACACAGCTGCTGAAGGGCATTTCAGAAGCTCCTGTTAGGGTGGCAAAGGCAACATTCCTTGTTGCTGCTGCAGAAAGTGTTAACCCCAGGCTCCATCAACCCTCCCACCTCATATGCTGCCACTTAAACCCACTTCTGGCACAAGCTGTCCAACTGACCCACTTTTATTCACAGACTGGGTGCACAAGGACAAAACCATCTCACTGCCTTGGAAAGAACATAATCCATACTAAGCAAGGTGCACTCCAGCATCACTCTCCACACTATCCTCTCTCATTGTCCTCTCCTGACCTAGTTAGGGATGGGCTCCAGCAAGCATCCCTGGGGGGAGGATGGTGTTATCTGCCACAGGAAAGCCTAAAACCCCACTGCCCTACAAAGAGCTGAAATAAACTGACCCCTGTTTTATCTGCTCCTCATTGTCAAGGCCCAGTGGAGCAGAAGGATTGGATGGTGCTACAGAAGGCACTCCTGGATAGCCCTGCCCTACTAACTCCACTGCATCTGCAGTGCCCACACGGCCTGTGTGCTGGGTTGGAAAGCTGCCCCTGATTTCACATTCATTCCATGTAGGTATGATTATGGTTTCTGTCCAATTTCTGCTGCCTGACACTACAGTAAAAGGAATTAGTCCTGAGTTTTGAGATTAGGAAGGCAAGAAGTGACTTTATAGAAGGGCTCCTGCATGACAGCTCCAAGATCATAGAATGTCAGAATGGTAGGAGCAGAAGGGACCTCTGGAGATCATTGAGTCCAACCCCTCTGCCAAAGTAGAATCACCTAGGGCAGGTCACACAGGAACACATCCAGGTAGGTCTTGTAAGTCTCCAGAGATGGCAAGCCCATAACCTCTCTGGGCAGTTCTCTTGCCCTTCATCCAGTCTAGACACAAAAATCTCAGGACACAGATGATTTCCGCCAGGGCACTAAAAAAGTGATAGGAAGAGAACAATGAGCAGCAAGCTGCAGCTAAAATTAGTGATTTACAAAACAATCTGAGTTTGCAACATCCCCAGGACAAAAAGCAAAGAGGGAGCAGGCTGGTTATTCAAAAGTCACAGGACAAAAGGAAACCTTGATGAGTGTTATCAAGGAAGAGATCTGCCCTCATTGTGTGGCAGCTTTGCTGCTGACTTAGAATCACAGAATCAAAGACTGGTCTGGATTGGAAAGGACCTTTAAAGGCAGCCCAGACCAACCCCCTGCTGTCAGCAGACACATCTCCAACTAGAGCAGGTTGCTTACAGCCCCAAACGACCTGACCAGAAATGGTTCCAGGGATGAGGCATCTCCCACCTCTCTGGGCATCCTCACAGTAAAGAACTTGTCAAATGACTTCCATGGAATTAGAATTATGCTGCTAAAAATAAGGACCTGTTGGAGTGGGGCCATACTGGGAGGGCTGAAAGCCCTCTGCTGTGAGGCCAGGCTGACAGAATCGTTCAGAACTCATTGCTCTCTACAGCTCCTTGAAGGGAGGTTTGGGCCAGGTGGGGGTTGTGCTCTTCTCCCTAATGTCAGGTGATGAAATGAGAAGAGATGGCCTGAAGTTGTGGCAGGAAAAGTTTAGGTTGGACATGAGGAATAATTTCTTTGCTGCAAGAGCAGCATTGGAGCAGGCTGCCCAGGGAGGTGGTGGAGTTGCCAGCCCTGGAGATATTCAAGCAATGTGTGGCCATGACACTTCGGGACATGGTTCAATGGCCATAGTGGTGTTAGGTTGAGAGTTGATGTTCTCAGAGGGCTTTCTTCTCCTATCAAAACAAATTCTATGACAACACAATACTACTGAGCTTCCAGTTCAGCCAAGAACTTCAGTTCATAGTAAGTGAGCAGAAAGAAGCAGCTAAATAGAGAGAGCTCAGCTTAAGGAGGCCCAAACAACACCTCTGAGTGATGTTAGAGTGACCCATGTATGTAAGGAGGCCCAGACAACACCGTTGAGTGATGTCAGAGTGACCCTCAAGCCTATTCCTGGCTTCAGAAAGTACAACCCTGAACCACATCAGTCATTGAGTTCCCTGAGCTGGCTTCACACAGCCAAGATTTCACCTCCTGCTGAATAAACCTAGTTTCAATTTAGTCACAAACCAAGACAGTTTTAGCCACTCTGTCATGAAAGGCTGTCCATGAGATTTGATGTTTTTTCTACTTGCCTTCTTAGGGATCCTCAGACATTGCCTCCATGCTCATTCGAGGCTTCTCAAACACATCCCAGATACATTCCTGGCATTTTTTCAATTTTACAAAGGAGCAAAAAGAAACAGTTAAACAGAGAAGATCTCAGCCTAAGTAAGGAGGTACACCCAGCACCTGTGAGCAGTGTTACAGCTATCAATGAGCAGGAGTTTGGGTCTGTCCCTAGCTAACCGGGGGGCCACCAGGCCCCCCGGCCTTTTTGGATCCCACTCCCATTCACCCAGTGCACACCACGGGGACTCACCTCTGGCAACAGGAGNGACAGGGTGGAAAAGGGAAGGTGGTGCTGAAAGGAGGGAGATGGAGAGGAAAAGGAAGGAGATGGAAAGAAATGGAGGAAGATGGGAGGGAAATAGAAGATGGAGAGGAAAGGGAGGAGATGGTGGAGAAGGGGCATTTAACAAACAAGGGGGTGCTGCTCTGGCAGGGAGGTTGGACTGGACGATCTTTCTGGGTCCCTTCCAGCCCCTAACATTCTGTGAGAAGAAGAGGCTCCAGGGAGACCTTTTAGTGACCTTTCAGTAATTAAAAGGGCAGATTAGAAAGCTGGGGACTGACTCTTTAGCAGAGCCTGTTGTGACAACACAAGGGGTGATGGTTTAAAAGTGAAAAGAGGGAGATTCAGCCTAGAAAGAAGGAAGAAATGTTTTACTCTGATACTAATGAGCCCAGAAAGGTGGGAGATGCCCCATCCATAGAACCATTCCAGGTTAGGTTGTTCAGGGCTGTGAGCAGCCTGCTCTAGTAGGTGTCTCTGTCTATGACAAGGAGATTGGAACTAGATGACCTACACAGGTCCTTCCCAATCCCAACCATTCTCTGATAATTTCACACAGCAGAAATCCCAGAAAAATACTCCTCCTTCAAAGGTACTTTGAAAGGCAAGGGCCAAGAATATTTACAAATCAATGCTGAAGGGAGGGATGAAAAATTAGCAGGGGATCAGTGATTTCTCCATTTCTCTTCAGACACTCACACCATAGATCTCTCATACCACACGTTCAAGTCACATCTCCTTGCTTTCCTTCCATCGACAGGAAGAGGAACCACCTTGGTAGATAAGTAAGGCTAGTGGTAGACCACTTGGGACCTTCAAGTCATAATTGAGCTGCAGCACATGAAGAACAATTAGCCACATAGTTTAGCATTACAAGCAGGTCAAATCCTAACATGCTTCAAAGGGTTTTCCCAACACTGTGCTGCACGATGAGCAAGTCTAGAACAGAGCAGAAATCAAACATTCATGCCCAGCTATGCTCTGCCCCAGTTTCTTGCCCCTTCTCAGAGCTCTGTATCATGCAGCAAACTGGACTTCTTGTGAGTGACAGCAAAGAAGGAGCTGTTGAAATCTCAGTACAGCAGTGATCAGTTATCAAGCTCTGGGGCTGCCACCCTAAGGGCACAAGAGACTTGTGGGAGATGCCTCAACTGCAGGTTCAGGAAAGCTGCAGAACAATGATTGCCCCCAGCAGGGGCCAGAAAGGCCTCTTTAATTTTAAATGTTTTGGAGCTGCAAGACCCCAGCCCTGAGAAACATTAACCCTCTAACAAACAAGCAGTCCCCTCAGCAGCCCACCTCCCTCCCCCACCCCTCCGCAGAGGAAATGAAAACCACATGAACTGGACAGGGAAGAGATTGATTAGATCATCTTCTCCTGCCTACCACCCAGCAAAGGGACTGTTCCCTGCAAGAAACTTCCCAAATGACTCCATCCAGCCTCACTTCTGAAAGCCCAAAGCATTGGAGTTTCCACCTTTTCCCCCGGGGATATTATTTCTCCTTGCAGCCTACATTACCTCACTGCCAGGAAGCCTTTCCTACCAAGACTCTCCTTTTGAAAATGTCTTCATGTAGGTTTGCAGCCCCCTGCCCTCCCCTGTGTATGTGCATTTCTGAACTACACTAATTAAACAGATTAATACCAGAAAGGAATTACAATTTAGGAATAAATTAATTGATTTTCCTTTTATCCTCCCTGAAAAAGCTCGACATGTCAAAGACAGTCTGAACATCTCCACAATCTTCCATCTTTAAATTGGTCCCACTGCTCATAATTACACCTCCCCTCGACCCAGGCAAGTTGTTTTGCTTTTCCTTCTCTGCTCCGTTCTGGGGAGGAGGGAAGGAAGAGAGAGAAAGAAAAGGAAGAAGAGTGGGAGAAGAGGAGAGAGGAGAGGGACCCATCCCACCAGACCAGTCTAATTGCTTGTGACACTCCCCAGGTGTATGGAACTGCAGGACACGACACCAGCCTCGCCTGATGAATATTCCCAACTGCAGTTCAGAGACAGGGGCTGGGTTTATCCAACGACTGACTTGTCTGCAGCAGCCAAGAGCTTCCACATCTCATAAACACCAAGGAGAAATCCTGACTTCTGGCCAGACTCTGGGCAGCAAGTCAAGAAAAGCAGATTTAAGAAACCCTCCTGTTTTTTCCCCAAATCAGCCCAGCTGCAAGGGACAAATGAACCCCTAAATGTCCACCAGGCTGGTGGCTGCAGCTGACACTGGGAAAGGGCCTCACAAACACAATGCCTTTGACTGAAAGCATCCTAAAGACAGCCCTGACTGGAAAACTCAACTCCAGCACAGCACTGCCTTTGCCCAGCAATTGTCACAGAACCACAGAATCATTTTGGTTGGAAAAGACCTGTAAGATGATCAAGTCCAACCATTAACACTTCTTAGAGGTCTAAAAGAAAGGAGTCTTGGAGATAGGAAGTGCATATCCGAAGGGAAAGCCGGAGCACAAGCAGGAGCCTGCCCTTCCCTGGTCTCCCTTTCCTGGAGAGGCACAGTGAGGAAGTGATTAGAAAGCATTTACCTGCATCATCACAGCCTACTACCCCCACTGCTCCAGCTCCCTCCCTTGCATGGCCTGTCCCATGGTGGGGAGAACACAGGAGATGTAGGTCCAACAAGCATGGCCAGAGCTCTCCTCTCCCAAGCTTTTCATGGAGCCTTCGAGCCCATTAGGTGCAATCACAGAATCACAGAATGTTAGGGGTGGGAAGGGACCTCTGGAGATCAAGTCCAACCCACCTGACAAAGCAGCATCACCTTGGGCAGGCAACACAAGGACACACCCGGGTGGGTTTTGAAAGTCTCCAGAAAAGGAGACTCCACAACCTCTCCAGGCAGCCCTCTCCAGGGCTCCAGCACCCTCACACCAAAGAAGTGTTTCCTCATTCTGAAGTGGATTCTCCTGTGTTCATGCTTGTGGCCACTGCCCCTTTCCTTTCACAAGACACCACTGGAAAGAGCCTGGCCCCTTCTTGACACCCACTCTTCAGTACTGCAAACATTCACTCTTCTCTTGTCCAGACAAAGCAGCCCCAGGTCTCTCAGCCTTTCCAGCCTCTTCATCATCCTCATAGCCTCTATTACACACTCTCTAGTATATTCCTGCCCCTCTTGAACTTGGCAGCCCAGAACTGGATACAGTACTCCAGATGTGGTCTCACCAGGGCAGACCAGAAGAGAAGGAGAATCTCCCTTGACCTGCTGCCCACACTCTTCTTAAAGCACCCAGGATACTGTTGGCCTTCTTGACCACAAGGGCACATTGCTGGCCCATGGATAACTTAATATCCATCAGGATTCCAAGGTCCTTCACCACGGTGCTTTCCAGCCCCTAACTCTACTGGTGCATGGGGCTGTCCCTCCCCAGGTACAGCACTCTATACATGTCCTTGTTGAACCTCCAGAGGTTCCCCTTTGCCCAGCTCTCCGGCCTGCCCAATGTCCACCTCTAGCTCTGTGCACACCCTCTGGAAGCCCTAGACAATAAAAAGCCCTAGAAAGGCCAGGAAGGTTGTGCTATGAAAAGCTCTGAAAACGTTAAACAAAAGGACTGGGCTGTTGAATGAGGAAATGAGTAAAAGGAGAGCACTGGAGAAAATAAAACAGCACTAAAAAAGCCATCTAGGCCTCCTCCTCCTCCTCCTCTTTCCTGGACACAAATACCATCACAAGAACACCATAGGAAACGAATCTGACTGCTTTGAAAATCGCTGAGGTCAAAAGCATGACAGAAGAAAGGAAAAAGGATTAAACAAAGGGATGATCTAATCTCCACAGCCATAATTCAAAACCTTCGAGGTAGAAATAGCAACACTACAGGGCTGGAGCCAGGCGTTAATTCAGAGTGCAGGCAGGAGGGGGGAGGCAGCTACCCACACCCCGCCAGCAGATTAATCCTTAATTGCTCAGTTTTGCATTTCTGACACCTCCCTTTGAAGCACCCAAACTGGTGCCATCTCACAAAAGGCACTGCCGAGCCTGAAAATTGCAGACGTGGACCCTTGCTGCTGCCGGGGTGGGCTGTGCAGGGTTCCAGATGCTATTCTGGGTCCTCTGTGCAAAGAAAAAAAGGAGATGGCTCTAAACCCTAGGGACAAGAGGGCATCAGAGCCCAGTATCTGCCAGCCTGACAGAAAGGGAAGCAGGGCTGGATGGTGGCTCCTGTTCTCACAGTGTTTTTATGAGACCTTAACTGCAGACAGACACTTCCTGGGGTATTCAAATACTTCTGAGCACTTCAGTGGCTTTGCAAATCCCCCCAGAAATACTTGTGAGGGCAGAGCGGATGATGAGGGGATAAGAGGATTTGGGTCATCAAGATGGTCAGCTGGTGGAGATGGTGGCTTTCAGAAGGGGTCACTCATCCACTTGTCCACCTTTCTGTCCTTCCCCTTGACTCATCTTGATCCACTTGGAGGAGGTGACAGCGGTGGAACCGTCCCTGCAGGGCTGTCTCAGCCCCTGCACACTGCCCTGCTCCTGCTACATTCCTCTCTAAGGAAGAACTTCCTTCCCTCTTCGGGGCATTGCCAATGCTGAGGCTTTGGCTCCAGAGCACATCCCTGGGAGCAGGGGGAAGGGCTGTGGATTTGGTGCTTTCCCAGCCAGACATCCCTGGCACATCCTCATGCGTTGAACAGATTAATTAACCGACTGCCCTCTGCCCCTGCTAATGAGGGTCCTCAGTGCAGCCCAGACTGTTTAAATCCAACACAACTACCCCTGCTGTTTTGTGGCTGATGAGATGCAGCATCCAACATTTTGCTGTACAAGACCAAAGTTCATATCCAATGACACATGAGACTTTGTTCTGCCAAAACCACTCTTCGAATTCCAGCTGACAGCTCACTCACTTCTCAGTGGGACCCAACCTCATTGCTTTTGGGGAGCATCCAGATGGTCCCACTACCAACAGGTGGAAGGAGGGGATTCTGCCCCTCTGCAGTGCTGAGTCCTGCTCTGGAATCCTCAGCACAGCACAGACAGGGACCTGTTAGGGCAAAGCCAGAGGAGGCCACAGCAATGCTGGGAGGGCTGGAAGGCCTCTGCTGTGAGGCCAGGCTGAGAGAGGTGGGGTTCATCCTGGAGAAGAGAAGGCTCCAGGGAGACCTTCTGGTGGCTGATCAGAGAGATGAGGACAGACACTTTTTCAGGGCCTGTTGTGATAGGGCAAGGGGTGGTGGTTTGAAACTGAAAGAGGGAGATGTAGACTAGAGAGAAGGAAGAGATTCTGTACAATGAGGTTGGTGAGACCCTGGCCTAGGTTGTCCAGAGAGGTGGGAGATGGCCCATGGCTGGACCCACACCAACCACAGCCCCAGGTTGTCTGGGGCTGTGAACATCCTGCTCTAGTTGCAGATGTCCCTGCTCACTGCTGGGGGTTTGGACTAGATGAACCTTTAAAGGTCTCTGCCAACTCAAAGCTCTTTGTGGTTCTGCAATCTGGGGTGGTTGCTTTTTGTCTCTAGTGGTTTACTTCGTTAAGATGTCCCTCTGGAAATCGTTTGTAGTCTGGGTTGAGTGTGCAGCTAGTGGGAAGAAACCCTCCTGATGACACAGACATGCCTACCAAGACAGAAGCAGCATCTTTAAACACAACCAACCTTGAGCTTACAGCACAGCAAGCCTTGAACCTGAGACCAAAGCCAACCAAGCCTGAGTTTTGTGTTCTGTATCACAGCAGCCACCTGATCCAGTTGGAAGAAATGCCATGTAGGCTGCTGAGTAAAAATAGATTTGCTCTTCCCCATACCCTGAAGCTGGACAATTCATATCAAAATTGGTTCAGCTGCAAACTCCAAATGCTGAATGAGTAGCACATTTTACCAAATACAGATGTGAAACATCATTAGAAAAAAAAAACCCAACCCCCAAACCACCTGTGCTGTGAAATTCTGCAAAGATGTGTTACAAAAATGGCACCACAGAAAACTCTCCCATAAAGACCAAGGCAGATCAGGTGAGACCACACCTGGGGTACTGTGTCCAGCTATGGAGTCCCCAAAACAAGAGAGACATGGACCTGCAGCAGTAGATCTAGGGAAGGGCCAACAAGATGATCAGAGGGCTGGAGCACCTCTCCTATTAACACAGGCTGGGAGAGTTGGAACCGTTCAGCCTGGAAGGGAGAAGGCTCTGGGGACACCTTAGAGCAGTGTTTCAGTATCTCAAGGGGACCTAGAAGAAAGCTGGGGAGGGACAGCTCAGAAGTTCAGGAGGGCTTGGGGTGATAGGACAAGTGGCAATGGTTTGTAACTGGAGCAGGGAAGGTTTAGGTTGGAAAGGTTTAGGTTTAGGAGAAAGTTCTTCTAAGGGAGGGTGGTAAAGGTGGTTAAGGCTCCATCCTTGGAGACACTCAAGATTAGATTTGATGTGGCCCTGGGCAGCCTGATGTAGTTGAAGGTGTTTCTGGTCATTGCAGGGGGGTTGGACAAGATGACTCTTGAGGGTCCCTGCCAGCCCAGTGCAATCTATGAATCTATGATTCAGCAGCTCAAAGTGTCATTAACCCAGCACTGCCAGGCCACCACTAAGCCATGGCCCTCAGCACCACATCTACATAGCTTTTAAATCCCTCCAGGGATGGAGACTTCACCACTGCTCTGGGATTGACAACCCTTTTAGGGAAGGAATTTTTCCTAATATCCAATCTACACCTCTCCTGGCACAACTGAAGGTTGTTTCCTCTTGTCCTGACACTTGTCACTTGGGACCCCTACCTGGCTCCCACCTCCTTTCAGGCAGTTGTAGAGAGCAGAAGGTCTCCCCTCAGCCTTCTTTTCTCCAGGCTGAACATCCCCAGTTCCCTCAACTTCTCATGAGCCTTGTTCTCCAGACCCTTCACCAGCTTTGCTGGACCTTCTCTGGATCTGCCACAATGCCCTTCATGTAGTGAGGGCCCCAAACTGCACCCAGTACTCAAGGTGTGGCCTCACCAGTTGTGAGTACAGGGGGACAATCTCTGTCCTGGTCCTACTGACCATGCTATTGCTGATCCAAGCCAGGATGCTGGTGGCCTTCTTGGCCACCTGGACACACACTGGCTCATCTTCAGCCAGCTGTCAATCAACAATCCCAGGTCCTTTTTCATCTACTCTGCCCCCAGTCTTCTGGTATTCATGGGGGTTTGGAGACTTGAGGTGCAGGACTCAGCTCTTGGCCTTGCTGAACCTCATCCCATTGGCCATTTCATTATAAGCAAGGCCATGAACCACTGAGGAAGAGCTTCTGTTGCTGCTAACACTCAAATCCTGGGGCTGCTTTCACTGCATTTATAAAGCAGCAATACTCAAAGCACAGTGTATGGGCCAAAGGTGGTTCTGAGAGTCCCAGTGCTGATCTGCATCACACCACTTAAACAGTATTTTCAATTACGCACTTGATAAAGATTAATCAGCAACTTCAGCATCTGACAGCCTTTCAAGAACAGAGGCAGCCACTTCAAAAACAATGAAATCTCTTAGACACCTGCCTGAGGGATGAAAAAAACTCCTGTCCAGCAGATAGGAGCCTTTTTTTATTAAAAGGCAAATAAAACTGATGCAGGGAGGAGCTGTTTTAAAGCAGTTAATGCAGAGGACAAAGTGGTTTGCTATCCAACATCTCACTAAAACATCTCCCCAAATGACAGATTTCAGACCCTACTCAAAGCAGATTAAAATAAAGAAATATTTATCAAATAGGTTTTGCTGGAGCCTCTGGCTGGTGCTCAGGGCAAGGCTTTAATGGATTCTCCTTCAAAACAAAGCAGCACAGCTGGGGAAGCAGCCACTAAGAGATGTAGGCAGCAATCCCCAGCACTTCCATCAAGCAACTGGCTCAAAACCAGTGGCATATTGGCATTTCCAGTTGGATTTTGTGCTTGTGGAAGGTATCTGTTAGCAACCCCACCACTGAAGCTGAGGGTGGCTGCCAGCACCCAAGCCCAGCTGGGTGCCGTGGTAGCAGGGCTGCCTCACCACAACCCTATGGGCTGGGCTGGCAGCTGAAGGGCTGAAACTTCATTTCCTGCAACTAGTTGGTTGAGGAAACAAATCTTCATTGTGCTCAAGGTGTCTGAGCTCTCAGACAGCAGACCTGAGCCTCAGACAGCTCTGAAAGGAGAACCAGCAGCAGGGCTATTGAGGTCTGCTTGCGCCCCAGCACCTTTAGGGAACTGCAGGACCAGGGCTCTGCCTTTCTTCAACAGCAACATTTGCAAAGGTGGTGAGAAGCCAGAAAGGTGGCCCCACACAAGGTTAGTGCCACTGAGGTGGCCCCACACAGGCTTAGTGCCCTGGCAGCTGAAGGCAGCCAGCTGCTGTGGCTGTGGTTTCAGAATGCTTTGTTGACTGTGACTGACTTTGAGGTGGCACCAGGTCCAGCAATGAGGGGAGAGCACAGCAGAAGCCTAGTCCCTCTGCTGCAGGCTCATCCAAAGATGCAGACTCAAAAGAAAACCTTCAGTCATCACCACTGCTCCCAAGGGAGTGCTCCAGAGAATCACAGAATGGGTTGGGTTGGAAGGGACCTTAAAGATCATCTAGTTCCAGCTCCCCCTGCCACGGCAGGGACACCTTCCACTAAAGCAGGTTGCTCTAGGGCATGGGGAGCCATCCCTGGGGGTCCTGACATGCATATCTCAGTCTGGGGAAGCACTGAAGGGCAGAGATCCAGCCCTTCCAGAGAGTTTGCTTTTTGCTCAGATTTAACTCCTTCCCTCCAGATCCCTCAAGCTCTCTGTTCTGTGTGTGAGCCTGAAGGGTCATAATGGTGGTCAGTGTCCATCTGCCTCACCACATCTCTAACTCAGAGATCATCTTTGGGGTGAAGGAAGCAAGACACTGGCAAGTGCCTGGTCAGTGCCCATCACTTCTTTCTCTTGTGCATCTCTGAGCACACCTCACTGAGTCCTCTGGCACAGTTTCAAATTGCCCTAACCTACAGCTCTCCTGGACAACCCAACACAGCTTCAACAATTACCTGCCTAATCTGTGGGGCCAGGGGAAAGACTTCTTAGCAGGGCCTGTTGTGACAGGGTAAGGGCTGATGGTTTGAAGTTAGAAGAGGGAAATTAAGACTACAGAGAAAGAAGAAATGAGCGTGGTGAGACCCTGGCCCACACTGCCCAGAGAGGTGGGAGATGTCCCATCCCTGGAACCATCCCAGGTCAGGTTGTTTGGGGCTGTGAACAACCTGCTCTAGTTGCAGATGTCCCTGCCGACTGCAGTGGCATCAGACTAGATGAACTTTCAAGGTCCCTTCCAACCCAAAGCAATTTGTGACTCAATTCTGAAGCCATTTCTCTCTCCTGCGGAGCTCTCACATCTCCTCACCTCTTTGCAAGGAGGAACACTGCACACAGTAACCAGCAAGAGCTAAACCCAAATGGACTGCAGCTGCAGAAACCTTTCTGCTCAGAAGCTCAGATGTGGGTTCAGATGCCTCACTATCCACTCACTGCAAGAAGTCAGGAGCATTTAACCCTCAGAACAGAACTGGCTTGTCTCAAATATATGTGCAAAAACTTGTGCAAAAACTAAGGCATTGGGGCCTCTGGTTTCCTTAGCAGCATGGACCTGTTCAGACAACCTTGCTGACTTCTCCGACCTCCTGAACAAGACTGGAAGCAGATCACATCATTCTTTATTTATTTTTTCTTTTAAATTTTATTTAAAGGACCTGGTCAATTTGAATTTATAACCCACAAACTTCCTCTAGAACTACAGCTGCTTGACCTTACGCTTCCTCAAAGCTCAGCCCAAGGTAAGAGCTGAGGTTGCCAAGAACATCTGCTGGGTGAGGTGCAGACAAGCCAGCACGGGCACCTTGCAGCAGGGAAAGGGAACGGCCAGGCAGCAGTGCAGCTTCACTCTAGTATAAACTCCATCTGTGTTGGAAGCATTTTACTTTAAAGAGCTTTTTCCCTCTCTCCTGCTCTTCAGAGAGCTCCGTGACCCTGACAAATTGCTCATCCAAGCTCATGCACCACACCAAATAGAAGCAGAACCTGGCCAAGCCGCTCCGCTTGCTCACACACAGCCTCTGCGGCAGCAACCCCCCATGGATGCCAGCAGTCTCCCCGAGGGTCATACACTTCACCAACACAAGCACTGGGCAGAAGGATCTGGGTGTCAGAGAGCATGGAAGGGACAGGGCAAGTCCTGCAAAACACAGCAGGTGTAAAATGCAGTGTAAAATGCACTCGAAAAGCAAGCTAAGGAAAGAAATTCAGTGTCAGTGAGTGATGGTGTCTGAATGTCCTCCTTGCTCCCCCAGATAACCCCCAGAAATAATTTACCTTCTTCCCCAGGGAGGACATCCCTCAGCTGTGCAGGTACCAACTGTCCTCTCTCAGTTGAAGTGGTTCTGATGTTTGGATGGAGCTCAGAGCAAGTGGCTGAGGCTGTAAGCCCAACAATGCCTTTTGTCTCAGCTGGAGGATTTACGCATCAAAAGCTTCTCTGCCTCTCCCCAACTGCAGCAGTTTACCTGCCACCAGATACTGCTCCCCACAAAACCTGTCTGCCTCAGACCACGCTGGGCAAAGCACCACAGCACTGGCAAATGCTCTCCCAAGGGACACTCAATTACCTCAGCCTGTCTCATGCCCCCCATGAACATCCACATNCAGAATCACAGAATCAATCAGGCTGGAAAAGACCTTTGAGATCATCAAGCATACTGGGAACACTGGGATGGGCTGGGAGGGCTCCTGGAGCATACTGGGATGGACTTGGAGGGCTCCTGGGGCAACCTATCAACCAGCACCTTCTAATCAACTAAACCATGGCACCAAGTGCCTCATCCAGCCTTTTTTTAAACACTTTCAGGGACAGTGACTCCACCATCTCCCTGGGCAGCCCATTCCAATGCCAATCACTCTCTCTGTCAAGAACTTC
>VWYK01056642.1:0-26022 GCA_013399775.1 Semnornis frantzii | reverse complement strand
AGGTGTGGCCTGAGCAGTGCTGAGTCCAGGGGCAGAATAACCTCCCTGGTCCTGCTGGCCACACTGCTCCTGATCCAGGCCAGGATGCCATTGGCTCTGCTGCCCACCTGGGCACACTGCTGGCTCAATTTCAGCGACTCTCTACCAGCACCCCCAGGTCCCTCTCTGTCTGGCCTCTCTCCAGCCACTCTGTCCCCTGCCTGTAGCCCTGTATGGGGTTGTTGAGGCTAAAGTGTAGAAACAGGCACTTGGACTTGTTAAAACTCATGGCATTGGACTGTGCCCACCCATCCAGCCTGTCCAGGTCCCTCTGCAGAGCCCTCCTACCCTCCAACAGATCCACATCTGCTCCTAACTTGGTGTCATCTGCAAACTTACTGATGGTGACTAGATCCCCTCATCCAGGTCATCACTAAAGACATTAAACAGGACTGTGCTCAGCATTGATCCCTGGGGGACACCACTGGTGACAGCTGCCAACTGGATGTGGCACCTTTCACCCCCCCTCTCTGTGCCAGGCCATCCAGCCAGTTCTTAACCCAGCACAGAGTGCCCCTGGCCAAGCCACGGGCTGCGAGCCTGGCCAGGAGTTAGCTATGGCAGACAGGGTCAAAGGCCTTGCTGAAGTCCAGGTAGATTACACCCACAGCCTTCCCCACAACTAGCAGAAGGGTAATTCCTGTACCATATGGAATTGTTTTTGTCCTTCATTTTGAATCACTGCACAGGCCACTGAAGTTTTCAACAGCAACACTAAAGGAGAAGTCATTGGTCAAGGGGGAGAGGAAAACACTGGTGACGGTGCCAGCCTGAGGACAGGGGATTTCCACACCTAGCTCTGGCAAAGATCTGATAGGATTGATTTGTTTGCTTTACCTTTCAGCAAGGAACTTCAAGGATTTGGCCTACAGAACACTTAAATAACATCCCAGGACTTGAGCTCTGGAGAAGGAGATGGGAGAAGTTGTGGTGGTGTAATCATGGACCTGTCTAATCCCCCTGCTGGCCTGCATCTGGCTGAGCAAATGCATTCCTGAAACCTGGATGTGGTTTCCAGCATTGGTAAGGGTTTGGGGCATGAAATCTCCTGAGTGCAACTCCCTGAATTCATAGCATTTCCTTTGTCCCAGCTGGGACCAGATGTTCTCCTCTGGCCCCTCCAGCTTCAGTGTCCTCTCCGTTTGGTACTGTGACAAAAGTGTCACTAAATCAGCTGCAGTCACAGCTTCACCAACAGGCACAAGTGACTGAATTTCACAGAATCCCAGGGGGGGAGGGACCTCAAGGATCCTCTGCTCCAACCTTTCTTGGCATAAGCACAGGTTAGACAAGATGGCCCAGCCCTTGCCCAGATAAATGTTAAAAGTCTCCAGTGCTGGGGACTCCACCACTACCCTGGGGACATTTTTCCAATGGCTGATTGCTCTCAAGGTGAAAAATTTTCTTCTTGTGTCCAAAGGGAATCTCTCCAGCAGCAACTTGTCCCCATGACCTCTTGTCTTGTCCCTAGGACTCCTTGTAAAAAGAGAGACTCCATCTTCTTCATAGCCATCTTTCAAATACTGCAACATGGTGATAAGGTCTCCCCTGAGTCTTCTTTTCTCCAGGCTGAACAAACCCAGTTCTCTCAGCCTTTCCTCATTTTCCTCCTCAAATTTCCTAGCCTTATCTTTCTTAACCAGGCTGGAAACAAGCAAGCTTTACTTACTCAGAAAAAAAGATCCATTTTGGGCTGCAGAAATGCTCATTTAAATCCCCTCGTGTTACCTGCCTGATTTGAAGGGTCTATTTCATTGAAGGAGATGAGGCTCAACTCAAATCTTTCCTGGGACCAAATATAATCAAAGTAGAGATGAATCTGAAAAAAATGCTCCTATAGGTTTAGATCCTCTGGTCTGAGCAGTAACTGTGTTTAGCTGCAATTAAAAACATAGAATTGTGCAACGATTTGGGATGGAAAAGACCTTTAAAGGTCCTCTGTGACCTAACTGTGGTGAGCAGTGACATCTCCACCCAGAGCAGGTTGCTCAGAGCCCCAGACAACCTGACCTGGAATGGTTCCAACTATGGAGCATCTACCACCTCTCTGGGTAACCCTGGGACAGGGTCTCACCACCCTCAGAGTGAAATATTTCTTCCCTCCCCAGCCTGAGTCTCCTTCTTTTGGTTTCAAGCCATCACCCCTTGTCCTGTCACAACAGGCCCTGCTAAAAAAGTCTGTCCCCAGCTTTCTGATCAGCTTCTTTAAGTCCTGCAAGACCACCAGAAGGTCTCCCTGGAGCCTTCTCCAGGCTCAACAACCCCAACTCACTCAGTCTGACTTCACAGCAGAGAGCTTCCAGCCCTCCCAGCATTGCTGTGGCCTCCTATGGCCCTGCTCCAACAGGTCCATGTCCCTCCTGTGCTGAGGACTCCAGAGCTGGCTCCAGCAATGCAGGGGGGATCTCAGTAGAGCAGAGCAGAGGAGCAGAATCTCTTCCATGCCACTGCTGCCCACAGTGCTGGGGATCAGCCCAGGACATGGCAGTGAGACACAATGCTGAGGAAGCCCTTCAAGTTAGCAAGGAACCACCAGTCAGGTCCTGAACATGACAGCTGCAAGCCTCCTGAAAGCTGAAGCTGTGGTTGCTACACCCTGCAGAACAAAGACTGGCAACGTATTTTTGAGGCAACCACCAATTTGGTGCCACTTCCTGTCTGCTTCAGGTGCCAGGTCCACCAGTTGCTAGTGTCAGTTTTTCAGGACCCAGTTTCAACACAAGTCACAGGTCTCAGAAGGGCACAGGAACTGTCAATGTTAGAATCACCAAAAGGTTTGGGGCAGAAGGGCCCTTAAAGATCATCTAGTTCCAACCCCCTGCCATTGGCAGGGACTCCTCCACAGGTTGCTCAAGGCCTAATTCAACCTAGTCTTAAATACATGGCAGGGACACCTCCCACAGGGAGCTCAAGGCCCCATTCAACCTAGTTTTAAACACTCCCAGGCTTCCCCAACTTCTCTGGGCAACCTGTTCCATTAACACAAATCTGAGGTCTTCCTAAACACCTGCAAGAGGAAACTTGCCTGAAGAGCCAGCTCCTGAAGAACAAAAACATTCCCACTCAAGGAGGTAGGTGTCAGAAGCAAGGTGGAGGGTGGATGTGTTTATTTACACACCAGGGCTCCAGGTACAGGCTGCAGGTCCTGACATGCTGCCTGCTGTGGTCTCCAGAAGGAGTTGTCTTCTTCCCATCCCCAGCCCACAGTCAGCTCCAACAGCCAAGTACTGGGGGTGTGAGCTCAGCCCTGGTGGTTTGTGAAACAGCTTGGACAAATCCCAGGGTACTATTAGCACCTAGCAGGCCAGGTCAGCTCACACTGCTGATGTCAAATCCTACCTACAAGTCTGAAGCTTCACAGGAAAGAGGTGAGAAGTGCCTGTGGGCACTGTGATTTCTGGTCCAGAAAGCCCTCCAAGGGTCAGCCTGCACATCAACAAACTTGAAATGAAAGTCAGTGAGATGCTGGGTTGTATCAACAAGGTCATCACCAGCAGAGATGAAGTCACTATCCCACCCACACCTGGAATACTGTGTCCCTGGTATGCAAAAAAAGATGTGGACAGGCTGAAAAGGGCTCAGAAAAGAGCCACAGTGACAACTGGGAAGATGCTGAGAGAAATGGGTTTGTTCAGCCTGGAGAAAAGAAGGTTCAGGAGACCTGTCACCATGTTCCAGTATTATAGGGTGGTTACAGAGAAGATGGGGACTCCCTTTTTACAAGGTGTCACATGGAAGAGATGAGGGCTGATGGAAGCAAGTTTCTCCTGGGGCATTCTGACTGGATGCAAGAGGAACATTTTTCACCTTGACAACAAACAGCCATGGGAAAAATCTCCCTGAGGAAGTGGTGGAGCCCCCAGCATTGGACACCTGTAAGATTCAGCTGGACAGGGGCTGGGCCATCTTCTCTAACCCATACTTTTGCAAAGAGAGGTTGGAGCAGATGATCCTTCAGGTCTCGACCAGCCTGGGATTCTGTGAAATGCCAAAATCTGACAGCAACCCTTAAAGGATTGAGAAGGATTGCAGCTCTTGGTGCCTTCATCTCAAAGTAGGAGTAACTCTTTGTAGTGGAGGAAAAAGCACTGCTTGGCTTGGTGCCATCCAATACAAAAGCCACCAGGGTGAAGCAGTGCAGGATGAGTCCTGACTTGTAACCTCTTCGTTTCTCCTGCACTTTGCTCATAACTGCATGTACAAAGGCAGAAGATCAAGCTATGACACCAACACACTTCTTGGAAGAGCAATCCTTGAGAGAAGGTGCAGGGTCTGACCACTGAAGCTGCTGAGGTCGCCTGGGAGGGTGAGACTGGAGGGGCTGCAGCCATGCAGCAGCTCTCCAGCGGGAAATTAAATGTCAAGGTAAGAGGGGAAGGAGCAGCAGAGGCAGGAGCCAGCCACAATCACCAGCTCTTATCTCACAGGAAAGACCTTTCAGTTATTGTGGGTAGTGCTGAAAACAACAGCCGAGTGATCAGCACTGCTGGAGCTGGTGAGAAGAACCACACGGGTCAACTTCTGCAAATCCAAGGGGCAGGACAGTTTGCCTCCCACTTCCTAACAGATGCTGGGAATGAGGCTGGAAAAGACACAGGGAAGGCTATGGATGGTCTGAAGGTAGTCATGGCTTTGGATGGAGTTGGTTGAAACACGATCTGTGGGCTCAGGACTCTCTTTCTGAACAAAACCCACACTGAGCCCAGGACTGCACCAGTATGGGTCTGGGTGTCGCCTCCACCCCTGGGTGGTTTCCTGCCCTTCTGAACAGTTCATGGTAAGCTTGTGGTTACCTCTGACTGCAGCTGGAACACTCAGGAACCCTTCTGGTGCCAGGACACACACAGCACAAAACAGCTGCACTGCAGAATCAGAGGCTGGAAAAGAGCTTTACGATCACCAAGTCCAACCATTGATGAAGCCCTGGAGGAGGCTGTCCAGAGAGGTTGTGAAGTCTCCTTCTCTGGAGACTCTCAAAACCCACCTGGATGTGTTCCTGTACCCCTTGATCTAGGCAAACCTGCATTAGCAGGGGGGTTGGACTAGATGATCTCCAGAGGTGCCTTCCAATCCCCACCATTCTAGGATTTTATGATTAACCCAGCACTGCTAAGTCCACCACCAAACCATGTCTCTCAGCACCTACACAGCTCTGAAACCCCTCCAAGGATCTCCACCACTGCCCTGGGCAGCCTGTGCCAGGCCTTGACAACCCTTTTAGAAAAGAAATTGATCCTCAAGCCCAACCTAAATCTCCCCTGATACAACTCAAGGCTAACCAGATGGCAGCTGTTGGGCAGTGTATCTGGTAACATTTTACACACTCAAACCCAGATGGCTCAACCCAAAGCCACATCTCATCACAGAATGGCTTAGGTTGGAAGGGACTCTTGAGATCATCTATTCCAGCCTTCCTGCCATGGAGAGTCAGTCAACTAGACTTGGTTTATCAAGGCCTTATTCAACCTGCCCTTGAACACAACCTCTCAAGGTAACCTGTTCCAGAGTCTCACCAACCACATGCCAAAGAACTTCTTCCTAAGATCCAGTCTAAACCTGCTCCCCCTCAGCCTCAAACCATTCCCCCTTGTCCTGTCTCTAGACACCCCTAAGTCCCTCTGTAGCCTTCAAGTAGGGTCCCTTCAGGTATTGGAACACATTTACCTTAGTTAATCTTTCTACAGGCATCCTGGTCTGGATCAGCAACAGTGTGGCCAGCAGGAGGTGTTCAGAAACCTGTGGACATGGCACCCTGGGGCATGGTTTGGTGGCCATAGTGGTGTTGGATTGATGGTTGGACTTGATTTTAGAGGTCTCTTCCAACCAAAACAACTCAATGATTCCACGAGTAAGAAAACAAAGAGTTACAAGCAAATTATCAGGTGGAGTCAAATTTTAAGTGAGGATGAGAGGTTTAGCATCCATAAAATCATAGAATGGTAAGGTTGGAAGGGACCTCAAAGATCACCTAGTTCCAACCCCCTGCCATAGGCAGGGACACCTCCCACTTCTCCATGTGAAAGGAAGAGCTCCCTTTTTACAGGCAAGCTGCCTTAAGTCCCCTGAACTTCAAGTGAGTCTTTCACCCCTTTCTCTCTTCCTATGAGCCACTGTAATGTTAAATATTGGATAATTTGAGTCTGCAGCTTGGAGGTTTCTTCAGAACATCATCTTCTTGCTTTTTGTGGACAGATTGATGATGCCACTGGAGCTAATTTGCTTAATTAGTGCTTTACAGAAAGATCTCTCTAGGAGAATGTGAAACCTTAAACGAAACACTCCAAATGCAGAATCAAGAGACCAACCATCATGAGTGTTTACTCCTATCTGCTTTTGGGCCACACTATTTCAGTCAGCTCTGTGCCTGATGGCATTGTACTCCCCAAGCACCAGACTGTACTTCCCACGGGGCCAAGCGATCCTTGTCCCAGGTTTTTTTTTCTCCCCAGAAGGATGTTGCTTTTGCAAGCCTGGTGCTGGGATGAGAAAGGAAAGAAGGCAGCACATCAAAGAAACACATCCAGCACCAAGCAGGGGCCAGGCTCTTTCCAGGGGAGTCCTGTGACAGGGCAAGGGGTGATGGACACAAACTGCAACACAGGAGGTTCCACCTCAACATGAAGAAAATTCTTTACTGTGAGGCTGATAGAGCCCAGGAGCAGGCTGCCCAGAGAGGTTGTGGAGTCTGCTTCTCTGAAGACTTTCAAGACCCACCTGGATGCATTCCTGGGTTGACCTGTCCTAGGTGATCCTGCTTTGGCAGGGGGGTTGGACTCCATGATCACTGGAGGTCCCTTCCAACCCCTAACATTCCATGAGTCTATGATCCAGATTCTCAAATTGCATCAGCTTGGAAGGAACCCTCCAAGGCCATTTTATCCAACACCCCCACAATGAGCAGGGACACCTCTAACCAGATTAGGCTGCCCAGTGCCAACACAGCCCAGAAGATGCCACCACACGGCCCAGGAGGAGTTTTCTCCTTGACTCCAGCAGCTTTGGGTCTATTTTCCATCTTTCCTCCCTGCACGCACTTGGCTTTTGCCGACCACTATGTCCAGCCACACAGCTCCTCCTTCTGCTGGGCACCATGGTTCTGTGGAGCACAGGGAGAAGCCCTGCACAGATGTTCATTTGGTGAAGAACAATAACTCATGCAAATCCCTGCTCCAAGCAAATTCCACAGCAGTACATCTTATCACAAGCCAAACAAAACCTGCAACTGCACTAGGGAGCTGCGCTGGAAGAATTTGCTCTTGTTACAGCTTGAACTTGCCCCTCTGCCTCTAAACACTCAGCTGGAAAATCATCCACCAACACCAACCACCAAGCAAACCCTTCTACCCATGCTGGGGAGAAGTGTAAAGCCCAAGTGCTACATAAAGCAGAGCTGGTGTGAAAGTGTGATGGATAAACACCCTTCATGGCCAACTGTGATGCTTCCTTACACATTTACAGCTCAAGGACCTTCAAGAACAAATTCTGCCTGTGATGCTGGCCTCACCAAACAGCTCTGCTCCACATCCAGTGTCACTACAGTCAAGGTATTTGCACATGGCATAGGTTTGTTGTCCCTGAGAGAGCTCTGACACAGCCCTATCACCAAGATGTTGTGAGCATGTGCAGAGCAAAGTCTGGAATGGCTCAGGGCTCTCTGAGATGGCTTTTGCATCACAAATTCCTTGCTCTCTGCTCTTGCCCTCCTGGCTCTCTCAGCTGCAAGTGCAAAGGTGGACTCCCGCTGCAGGGTGGTTGCACTGAAAACTCTTTCCTACTACAAGAGGAGGCAGAGACCAGGAGTGACCAACGCACCACCCTGCTGATGCTCCCTAGCACAACAGCCATGGCAGAAATGACCCAACAAGGCAAGGATCCAGATAGTGAAGCACCACAAAAACGATCCAGAAACCTTTTTTAACTCCACACACTGCTTCTTTTCCAAGTTTGTCCCGTAGCTGAAGCGCTTTTAACATCAGGGATTTTCCTCCAACTCATTAATCAAGAAGTGAGGACTCTGTTGCCACGTTTGGAGGTAGACCAGCTTTCCACAGAAGCTGAAGAAGATGAAAATAAGCTAACAAAATACACTTTCAGGGCGTTTTCTTTGTGTGTGTGTGTGTGAGAGATGGCAAGTTAGAACCTGAATTCCAAGTTAACCACTGCCTTTCAGCAGAACAAAAAAATCCCTGTGCTGAGTGCTCTCAAATAAGAGTCATGTCCCTTCCAGCTCTGCACCAACAGAGGCTTTATTATCCTTTCTGGGGAGGAAGTCAGATATTTTCCACTTAGTTATGTTCCCAGGTAGTTCTTAAATAAGATTTCCCTTTCCCTTGTGTTTCAAGGGACACTTTAAGACAGGTTGATGGCTGGGCCATGGGGTGCTGCATCCTGCCAGTGTGGCCAGTGTGAGAGGACAAACGTGGAGATGCTGAAATTAACAATGCTTCTTCCTACCTTAATTATCAGGAGTAAAACATCCACCTGCATGTCATAAGGAGCCCATAAAGGTTCTTCCAGTGGTGCCCCCTGCAAAGAAACAAACAAAGAAAATTCAGCCTCATCTTTGGAAAAACAGGCCATGTGCTGCTGCCAGCAAGGGGATTCTGCTTCCTTCTACCTGCATGCACAAGGCAGCTTCTCCTTACTGCTCCAGCTAGTGACACACTGGCAAAAAAGGGAGAATAATTTTAAACACAGAGGTGAAACTGTGGAAGTTTCCGGGGTGAAAAATGATCTGGGGTCAAAGCACAGCAGCAGTGCCAAATGAGAAGATTTTGATGTTCATGGTTTTGTTTGGGGTGCAGTGCACTTGAGGATGGCCCCCAGCCAGAAGAATGAGATGGTTTTTTATCCTAGTGAACGAACTAGGGTTTGGGGTGAAGTGACATTGAGGATGGCTCCCAGACAGAAAAGAGATAATCTTTATCCTAGTGAAGGCACCTTGGGCTCCTGGGGGTGTGGATTTAGCCTGACACAAGTGGCTGGGGCATGTGCAAAAGTGTTCTGTGTATGTTCGTTTGTTCCCACACCAGGCAAAGAGGCCAGAAAAACAGAGGGTGGTCACCAGGACTTCTGATGGCCACATACCAGTGAGACAGCCACCAGTGGACTTCCCCAGACCCTGGATACAGGCTTTGGCTGTAGGATCAAGCATGATTTAGGAGTTATAGAGCCCTGGAACAGGCTGCCCCAGAGAGGTTGTGGAGCCTCTCTTCAGAGACTCCAAACTGGCCTGGACATTGTGATCCTGGGCAAGCTGCTGTGGCTGACCCTGCTTTTTAGCAAGGGGGTTGGACTGGATCCCCAGAAGTCCCTTCCAATTCCCACCACATTGGAATTTTTATAAAGGAAGGGACTGAAGCTTGGTCCTGTGGTTCAGGGGACCTGTGGTGAGGTCTGGTCATGTTCTCACAAACCAATCTCCCTTGGGTTCCTTGCTCCATTGCAAAGTCACAACACAGGCCTCAATGATTTACACACAAAGTCAAGCCTGTCCCTGGTTGCTCTCCACTTTTACATTACAAGCCAAGTCAGTCCCACTCTCTCCAGCCTTCTTCCTCCCAAAACATTTTTTTACCTTTGAGGTAGCTCCTTGCAGGAGTCTGGAGTCCCAACCCCTCCTTCCCTTAATCCTATCTTCTGTGCTGATGCTATAATGTATGAATTTAGAGACCTGAGGCACTGCTGGATTTAGAGTTGAATATATTTAACCAAATTAATATATTTTTTTTTTGGTTGACATCTTTTCTGGCCAGCCTTGGGCAGGATGTGGCCCAGCCATCTGCTCAGTTGGTGCCAAGTAGCTGCAGAGCTCAGACATAATCCCTGGGTGATCTCCTCACTGCTTTTCATCCTACTCAAGTGTTGACTCGAGCACTTGTTCAATTAGACAAGTTTCAGCACTTCAATCAGATGGGCACACAAGGCTGGTTTTTACCTCCACAGAGAAGAAAAAGTCTGATTTAGCTGAGTTTGATAGAACCACGAGCTTCAAAGCAGCAAGACCTGGAGAGCACATCTGCTCTGAAGTCTGCCAGAATCACCACTTAACCTGAGCAGACCACCAGCAACCAGCAACTTCCATGTTAAAGAGAAGCTGACAAAGAGCAGAGGAAGAAGATCCTGCATCTGGCAGGGAGGAGGAGAGCTGAGTTACTTCCTTGGTATTTCTCTTTTAAGCCAATTGAAGAATGCCTGAAGTGTCTCCCTTCTCTTGTCTCTGGCTCAAAGTGAGCAGTAACCCAGAGAGGTGCCACTCTGGCTAATGCCCCTTACCACTGGGATTTGCTTCCTCACAATCCAGTGTTCCTTGACACCTGCCAGCCATGCTGCTGTCCTGGGGCAGAGGGGTCTGGGGGCTGCAGAAATGCCTCTGGCCTGCAGTCTGCTGTCTCCCTGTGCAATGGGGATGAGCTCCTTCTGTCCTTTAGTCAGCTGCATCTTGCACCTTCAGTGCAAGGTCCTGCATCCTGGTCAGGCAGCTCCTGGCATAACATGCAGGTTGGGGATGAAAAGTGGCCCTGAGGAGAAGGACTTGGGGATGCTGATGGGTGAAAAGATGATAGGACCCAGCACCAAGCACTCAGAACCCAGAGCCAGCCCTGTCCTGGGCTGATCCCCAGCACTGTGGGCAGCAGGGGCAGGGAGGGGATTCTGCCCCTCTGTTCTGCTCTGCTCTGCTGGAACTCCACCTGCAGTGCTGGGGCCAGCTCTGGAGTCCTCAGCACAGCACAGACAGGGACCTGTTTGAGTGGGGCCAGAAGAGGCCACAGCAATGCTGTGAGGGCTGAAAGCCCTCTGCTGTGAGGCCAGGCTGAGAGAGCTGGGGTTGTTGAGCCTGGAGAAGAGAAGGCTCCAGGGAGACCTTCTGGTGGCCTTTCAGTGCTTAAAGGGGCCAATAAGAAAGCTGGAGAACTTTTTATCAGGGAATGTAGTGATAGGATGAGGGATGGTGGTTTGAAACTAAAAGAAGGGAGATTTAGACTGGAGAGAAGGCCAAAGTTCTGCCCTCTGAGAGGGGTGGGACACTATCTCAGATTGCCCAGAGGAGTTGTGGATGCCCCACCTCTGGAAGTGTTCATGGTCAGGTTGGATGGGATTTTGGGCAACCTGCTCTAGTGGAAGGTGTCTCTGTCCATGGCAGGAGGGTTGTAGTAAATGATCTTCAAGGTCCCTTGCAACCCAAACCATTCTATGACTCTAAAGCAAAGGGGCAAATTTTACAGGATCAGACCAGAGAGTTGGCAAACACGACTGGGCTGTCAGTATTTTCATGGCCACTTTATCCCTTCATTCACAAAGCTGCCAGCCTCTAAACACAGCCTCAGACAGTGCTAAGAGCAAGAAAAGTTGGATGATATTGTTCACCTTGTTGCATTCAGCTCCAGCTTCAGAAGGCCTTGGTGCAAGGAAGGCCTCCCCTTCCCTGCTGTTATTAGGGATTTGAGAGTGAGGCTGAGTTTTCCCAGGGCTCAGAGTATCACACAGATCCTTGTGGGACAGGGACAAAACCTTGCCTAAGGAAAAACCTACACTAGGAGGTAAGGAAAAGAGAAAGGGTAAATGCAATGGCAGAATGAAAACACAAGAGCTTGTAAAAGCTTCTAAACGTCAAGGGCAGACGTCTGAAGGGCTTTTAGAGCAGGCTGTGTCTTCAGATGGCTGTGCAAACAGATCAGTAACAGAAGAAGAGAGCAGCTCATGAAGCATGACTTGCAGTGACTCATAAAGCTCATTCCTTCTGACAGGTACAGGGTGCGGGGCAGGCAGGCACTCAGGGAGCTCCAGTAGGTACAAGTAGAAACATCTGATGCTGTACAGACCTACAGGAGTATCTGACATCCACATCTGTGCTGAGGAATTAGTCACACAGCCCACGTGGAGAGGAGACTGCCACTGCTGAGGAGCCAACAGACAGCAGAATTCAGAGGAGGTGGTGTGGCCCACGTTTGGCTTCTTCAGCCCCAGCCACTCCAGCCTTCTCCAGCCTCTCTGCTCACAGAACCAGAGAAGTATTTCGGTTGGAAGAGACCTCCAAGACCATCGAGTCCTGCCAGCAACCCAACACCACCATGGCCTTTGAACCACGTTCCAGAGGGCCATGTGCACATGTTCCTTGAACACCTCCAGGGACAGTGACTCCACCACCTCTCTGAGCAGACTCTTCCAATCCCTGACTGCTCTTGCAGCAAAAGAAATTTTTCTTAACCTTCAACCTAAATCTACCCTGGCACAATTTCAGGCCATTTCCTCTTGTTCTATCACCTGAAGCATGCTGGAGCACGTCCAGAGAAGGGCAACAAGGCTTATGAAAGGCCTGGAGCACATGACCTACAAGGAGCATCTCAGGGAACTGGAGTTGGTCTCTTCTCCCTAGTATCACATAAGATATCTGGTTGGAAGAGACCTCCAAGCTCAATCCAGTCCAAACCTCAACCCAGCACTGAAGGGGCAGCACTAAACCATGTCCTGAAGCACCAGGTCCACACAACCCTTGAACATCCCCAGGGATAGTGACTCCCCCACTGCCCTGGGCAGACCATTTCAATGTTTGAGAATCCTTTCAGTGAAGAAATACTTCCTAACATCCAGCCTGAACCTCCCCTGGCACAACTATTTCCTGTAGTCCCGTCACTTGCCATCAAGGAGAAGAGCCTGGTCCCCTCCTCACTTCAAGGAGCTGTAGAGAACAATGAGGTCTCCCCTCAGCCTCCTCTTCTCCAGACTGAACAACCTCAGCTCCTCACCAGCTGTGCCCCACCACCGGGCCCTGACCATGCTGTAATCCACTCGCCAGATAATCCTCTGGAAATGTGGCATCCTGCAGCTCTGCTGCAGCCAGCTGCCTGCTGTGAGCCAGGGCAGGACCCACCAGCCTTAGGGACAGCAGGATCCTGTCTGGGATTGCTGCTTGTGTTTGGATTAGAGCACCTAGAGCAGGCTGATGGAACACACCAACAGGAAGGAAGGCTCAGTGAGTTCTCAGAAGGAGCTTCACTCTCTACAGCTGGGTTGTCCTGACCTCCATGGAACAGGCACAGCATCACTTCTCTCATAAAGCAAGGAACACAAGGTCACAAACAAAGGTATCACAGAATGGTTTGGGAAAGGACCTTAGAGATCATCTAATTCCAACCTCTCTGCCATGGGCAGGGACATCCTCACTAGAAGTCGTTGCTCAAAGTCTCATCCAGCCTGGTCTTAAACGCTTCCAAGGATGAGGCATCCACAACCTCTCTGGGCTACCTGTTCCAGTGTTTCACTACTCTCTCTCTAAAGAATTTCTTCCTCATCTGCAGTCTCAATCTCCCCTCTTCCAGCTCACAGCCATTGTCCCTCATCCTGTCACTACAAGCCCTTGTAAAAAGTCTCTCTCCAGCTCTCCTGTAGCTCCCTTCAGGTACTAGAAGGCTACTCCAAGGTCTCCCTGGAGCCTTTTCTTCTCCAGCCTGTTCTTGTAGGAGAGGTGCTCCAGCCCTCTGGAGCCCCTGTGTCCCCTTTGGAAGAACCCTGCTGAGAAAATGCTTTGGGACAAGCTGTGCTAGGTGGAACTTCAGACATCACCAGCAGGTTTGCTAATCGAGAGCATTAATGGTATCAAACGTTACACACAGAAATATTCAAGACCTGGGGCTGGTGAAAGTGGCCTATGGGGGTAGGATTCCTCCATCTCTCACTAGAATAATTGAAATAAAAGTAAGCAGGCCCTAGCTGGCCAGACAGCACCAAATCCACCATCCATGTAACCCACCTGGAAGACAAAGCTGCCTGTAATCCACATCAGGCTCCTTCATATCCCTCCCCTTGCACCCCTTCAAGCTGCTGGAGCTGTGGGGGCAGAACAACCCAAAGCTCCTTGTTTTGGTGGCACAGAGAACAATTTCTGGCCCTTCCACACATGCTGAGCTGGACCTGGCTCCATGTTTCACCGGCTGGGTTGAGAGCAGAGCCTGTTCCCACCGTGCTGGGTGTAATCCCAGGTATTGACACACATAATTAGGGCAATTTGTGCACACATCAGGCAGCATCGTTATGCTAATTGGGGCGGTGTGATGGTGCTGAGCACGTTTGTAAGCTGCCACTGTCCTCTGGGACAGCACCAGGAGCAAGCTGCTGCTGCAGCTGAACAGGCTGGGGATGTGCCAGCATCCTGCTGCACCGCATCCCAGAGCCTAAAGCACAGAACAGAAGGGGTCAGGAGACCTGCTGGCATCTGCTCCACCTGAAGTGTCAGCCTGTCCTCTAAGCTCTAAGGCTACCCTCCCAAAATGACTCTCTTTTCTTTGGAAAAGGGTAGGGAGGAGGACACTGGAAGCTACTGACCTGTCAGCCTCACCTCTGTGCCTGGGAAGATCGTGGAACAGATCCTGCTAGAAGTTCTGCTAAGGCAGGTGGAGGTCAGGGAGGTGACTTGAGACAGCTGGCATGGCTACACCAAGGGCAAATCCTGTCTGACCAGCCTAGTGGCCTTCTCTGATGGAGTGACAAGGGAAGAGCCTTCACATGGTCCCCACAACATCCTTCTCTCTGAACTGGACAGATATGGATTCAATGGGTGGGCAGTTCAGTCACATCTTCATCACTGACCTAAACAGTGTTGACCAAGCCCACCCTCAGCAAGTTACTCATTGCAGGAGGTTGGACTAGATGACCATTAAAGGTCCATTCCAACCCAGACCATTCTATAAAGGTCCATTCCAACCCAGACCATTCTATAATTCTTTGATTCTGCAGTTACCCTCAGGTACAAGTGGCTGGGAAGTGCTTTTCCCCCACTATCTTTAAGCAGAACCTCTGCAAGTACTTTAGCAGTGAAAGACAACTCATCTCTCCCTCTCTAAGAAGCAATCTGGATCCTGGCATGGCCTTACCACCCAGTGACCCTCAGGTCCCTCCAAACCCTGAATACTTTGTCACAGCAGCAGCTTTAAAAGGTCTTCCCTCTACCCTTTGGTGACAATAAGCTGAATCCTGTCACCAGCAGAACAGTTTTGGATTGCAACTAATGCAGAGCTACATGAAAAGATTTTGTCTAAATACTTCCCTATACCAAACCAGTTCAAAATGGCCTCAAGCTGTACCACAGGAGGTTTAGCTTGGACATGGGAAGAAACTTCTTGACTGGCAGGGTTCTCTAAGACTGGAACAGGCCTCCCCAGGCAGGTGGATGAATCCCCATCCCTGGAAGTGTTTCAAAGAGGAAGAGATGCAGTGCTGAGGGACATGGTTTAGCACCAGCCTTGGTAGGCTTAGAGAATGATTGGACTCCATGATCTCAAAGCTCTTTTGCAACCAAAATGATTCTGTGATTGTATAAAACACAAGACACAAATCAGGAGCTGGTTGCACCATCAGTTTGAGCAGCTCCAGCTGCTAAGAAGGGAATGCAGAACCATTTAACACCCAAGTTCAATCAGGTTCTTTTTTACTGGTTTATGTCCCCTTGAAGCACAAGACCAGGTGGCTGCTTCCATCACAACCAGTGTCTTTACCTGCTCCTGACAGGAGCTCAAGCAGGCAGAAGTTGAAGCTGCAGCAGCCACTGCCAGCACTCAGCAAAGGGCACTGGGCACTGATTAGCCTCACCAGGGCAAGGCCTGCAAGTCAGAGCTGGCACACAGCTCCTCCCCTGGAGGTGGCACAGCAGCCAGCCCTTATCTCCTCTCCTCTCCTGTAAAAAAGAATTCCAAAAATCCACCCTATTTGCTCTACCTGCCTGTTGACTGTCCTGGCAGTGCCAGCATTCAGGTGTGACAGCAGCAAATGCCAGCAGCTCTGCCCACTGTGCCTGGTGATGGTTCTGCTTTCACCCCAGGAAAGGCTAATGCAGCAACTAGGAGCAAAGCAAACATCTGGCTGCATCCTGACAGCTCAACAGGGCAGCAGCTTCCAGCAGGGAAAGCTCTCCTCTGCCTCTAATCAAGGCAGCAAATGCCATGGTTGGACCCCGTCATCTTAAAGGTCTTTTCCAACCTCCATCACAGAATCCTCGACTGGTTTGGGTTGGAAGGGACCTTTGAAAGTCATCTAGTCCAGTCCTCTGCACTCATAGGGACATCTGCAACTAGAGCAGGTTGCCCAGAGCCCCAAACAATCTGACCTGGAATGGTTCCAGCCATAGGGCATCTCCCACCTCTTTGGGCAACCTGAGTCAGGGTTTCACCACCCTCACTGTAGAGAATCTTTTCCTTCTAGTCTACATCTCCCTCTTTCAGTTTCAAATCATCATCCTTTGTCCTGTCACAGCAGGCCCTGATAAAAAGTCTGTCCTCAGCTTTCTGATGTACTGAAAGGCCACCAGAAGGTCTCCCTTGGAGCCTTCTCTTCTCCAGGCTCAACAACACCAACTACCCCAGGCTAGCCTCCCAGCAGAGCCCTTCCAGCCCTCCCGGCATTGCTGTGGCCTCCCCTCTGGTCCCACACCAGTAGGTCCATGTCTGTGCTGAGCACTCCAGAGCCAGCCCCAGCACTGCAGGTGAGGTCTCAGCAGAGCTCAGCAGAGGGGCAGAATCCCCTGCCCCTGCTGCCCACGGTGCTGGAGATCAGCCCAGGACAGGGCTGGCTCCGGGCTGCAAGCACAAAGAGACAAGGCAAAGCTGTTTGAGTAGAGGCAGTCCCCACGAACTGAAGTGACATAGCTGGGTTAAAAAAAAGAAGCCCAGGAATGCAGAGGTGGTCACCAACCTCAAGAGCCACGTCATGGGAAGTGAGTGGATGAACAACTGTGTGTGAGAGGCATTCATCAGCCATGATTTGATAGTCAAATATTGGCACATGGGCCGATATGGATATAAGAGGGAAGGTAAACAAGCTGTGGCTCTATCTGAACACACCTTGGGAAGGCACAGCAGTCCTCATGAGCTCGGGGCCTGGGACACCAGAGCTGCTGAGGACATTGTGCTGCCCAGTCACAGAACCCCAGAATGGTGGGAGTTGGAAGGGACCTCTGGAGATAGAGTCCAACCCCCCTGCTACAGCAGGGTTGCCTAAACCACACAGCATCACCTTCAGGCAGATTTGGAATCTCTTCAGAGGAGGAGACTTCACAACCTCTCTGGGCAGCCTGCTCCAGGGCTCTGCCATCTTCAAAGGAAGAACTTTTTCCTTACATTTATATGGAATCCCCTGTGCTCCAGTTTGTTTCCACTGCCCCTTCTCCTGTCACTGGACACCACTGAGAAGAGTCACTCCAGATTCTTCTGTCACTGGAGTCTCTGTTCTAATCCGGCCAAATATTTGCAACCTTTTTGTTCCTCTTCCTGTCAACTTCCTCAATGAATAAACATTGATGGAGGGGAAGAAACCCATCCTTGTGACTTGGTCATCCCCTGCACAGCCTGGCTTTGCTGGGAGCAGCTGGGAAGTGACAAGGAGACATGAGATTGTAGCAGCACAATGGGGACACAAGCTGCCACAGGGCAGATGGGGTTGCAGAACCTCACATGCTGCCTCAAGGACAATCTCTGCCACTGGTTTGTGCCTGGCTCCATGTTCAGGAAGCTGTGTTCATCTGCAGCACTCACTGAGCAGGGCTGTTAGGACATAGCTGCAGAAGGCCTGGCCACGTCCTGTACCTTGGGACTGAAGGAAGGCACCAAGCTGCTATTTGTGCTTCCCCAAAGGGTTGGGGGAAAAAAATCCCAGAGCCTCACTGTGCTGTTGGCTTGCCAGACCTTGAACTCAGGAACTTCTGCCTGACCACAGGGGTGTGGGATATTAAGCTCCATCCCTGGAACCATTCCAGGTCAGGTTGGTTGGGGCTCTCAGCAACCTGCTATAGCTGCAGATGTCCTCACTGACTGCAGGGGGTTTGGACTGGATGACCTTTAAAAGTCTCTTCCAACCCAAACCAGTCTGTGATTCCCTATGTGAGCTGCCTCTAATCCACAACCCATCCATGTGCCATGCTGCCACCATCTCCTCCACTCACCACAGTGGCACCAGAGCAGAGACACCAAGCAGTCACAGGAAAGCACCCCAAGAACCAAGCTCCAGACAGATTTCTGAATCTTGTTATAGCATCAGACAGTGAGAGGATGTTCTTCATTGCTCCACACAGATGGATTCCTGAGCTTTGGAGAGAAACAGCATTGCTGTCCCCAGGAGCTTGTGCCCTTCTCTCCTGGCTTGCAAGTTCAGAGCTGCAGCAAGTCATGCAGAAGCCTCACCCCTAGAAAAATTCCAGGTCAGGCTGTTTGGGGCTGTGAGCAACCTGAACTAAATGAAGATGTGCCCCAATGACTACAGAGGGTTTGGACTAGATGAGCTTTAAGGGTCCCTTCCAACCCAACCCATGCCATGATTCTGTACTGCTCACAAACCAACAGCTCTTTCTGGTTGCCATTAACACTTGGATTCTCCAGCACCACGAGGTTAACCCCAGCCCTGGCCCCTTTCACACACCCACAGCCTGCATCACAAGATCTTTCCTTAGCACTGCTCAGGACACTCCAGTTCAGCATCAACCCAACCCTGAGCAGACCATGCCACTGCAGAAGGCAGCTTTTAGCAAAAGGTGAACGTGAGGGAAGGAAATTAGTCCACAGCAGCAGAGACCAAAGGAGAAGGGCTTTGGACTTCTGCCACCAGCACTGCCCCACTTCAGTGCTTCACAGAAGAGTTTCACCTCCAGCTTGACTATCAGGCCCTGATCCTTACTGCCAAGGTTTGCAACTACATCCACTCACTTCTACACAGAACATGATAACCTCAGCAGGTTTTTGAGGCTTATATTTATCCATGAATGGCTTGAGACAACACCTCCCACATCTGACAGAGGCTGCCTCAGCAGTAACCCTGAAAAGGCAAGGGACTGACCCTCCTCACACTGCTACCCCAAGACTGTTGTGGATTGCTCAGCCCTTTGCACCAAAGAATAATGTCAGTTCTTTGGGTGCCATTCAGAGCTTTGACCCCCACCTCCAAACACCACAGAGTCCATGGGGACTCAACAGACCCAAGAACCTGGAGAATTATGGCACAAGTATTTATATGTAGCCTGTTTGAAAGCATCCAGCATCTTGTGCAGGGCTTATGGAATTGTAAAGGGGAGACAGAGCAAATTTCTGGAGATACAGCCTTGGAGGATCCACCTCCTTCACGATCTTCAAGGTTTCTTCCAATCAAAATGCTTCTATGAGTCTATGATTCCTGGTCCACACCACCCAAATTCCCCCAAAGAGTCAAAGACCCAGGCTCCAGCTGGTTTTCTGGAAGAGGTTTTGGTGTTTCTGTAAGGATACAGCGGATGGCAGGACAAAACCTGTGGGACTCTTGATGCTGGTAGCAGAATCCCTGCGTGAGGATTACTGCCATGGGAATTTTGTAACCTTTGCACATATCAGGGATGGGAAGTGGAGCCAAAAGTCACAGATGAGACCTCCTCATGGAAGGAAAATCTTTGAGCAGTGGTGCCAGATGTTGCATGCAGCTGTCAGGCTTCATTTTAATCTCTCATGGTCATCTCCTGCAGGCTCCAGAGGGCTCTGTGCAAGAGGGTTGGGCTTTCTTCAGGGGTTTCTCTTGTGTTTCACTAGGGGAGACCCTGCTCCAGCAGTAAAATAAGGCTCCTGGTTCTCTGAAGTCTTTCTTTGTTTAGAACCAGATGATTCTGCTTTAAGTGGGTTTGGGCTTTTATTGAAACCATACATTTCAAGAACCTGCACCCAGGTGGAAGCAAGCTCCAAGTAGGACTGCCTCCACACACCAGTGTCCTGTTCCTGCCTTAGCTACCACCATCTGGTAAGCTTAACACAAATAAATGGGCAGTGAAGTTCTCACTTTGGATCAGGAACACTGCGACCAGCAGGACCAGGGAAGTGATTGTTACCCTTTACTTGGCACTGCTGAGGCCACACCTTGAGTACTGGGTTCAGTTTTGGGACCCTCATTCCAAGAAGGACATTGAGGTGCTGGAGCAGGTCCAGAGAAGGAAAACAAAGCTGATGAGGGGTCTGGAGAACAGGGCTGGTGAGGAGCAGCTGAGGGAACTGGTGTTGGTTAGTCCGGAGCAGAGGGGGCTGAGAGGAGACCTCATTGCTCTCTACAGCTCCCTGAAAGGAGGCTGGAGCCAGCTAGGGGTTGGCTTCTTCTCCCAGGTAACAAGTAACAGAAGAGGAAATGGCCTCAAGTTGCAATAGAGGAGATTTAGGTTGGATATTAGAAGAATCTGCTTCAGTAGAAGGGTTCTCAAACACTGGAATGGGCTGCCCAGGGAGGTGGTTGAATCGCCATCCCTGGAGGTGTTTCGAAGAGGCAGAGCTGTGATGCTGAGGGACATGGTTTAGCACCAGCCCTAGTAAGGTTAGAGAATGGCTGGAATGGATCTTAAACAGGTTTTGCAACTGAAATGATTCTGTGATTCTTTGACTCTACAGAAGACTCCCAAACACTGAGAGCAGAACAACAGAACATATGTGCCAAGACATCATGGATGCCTCAGAGATGCAGAGGAACTTCTGGGCTAAATGAGGGTAAAATCTGTGCTCAGAAGGAGCTCAGGATGGGGAAGCTCTGAGAAAGCAAGTGGAGAGAAAAGGATCTTCTTGCCTTGGGCAGAAATATTCTGGATTACCTCAAATGACACTGCAGCCACAAAACCTTCTACAGGACTAAGAAGTTGAAGCATACACTTGCAGATCTGTTCTCTTCGTCCAAGGCTGTGGGATTGTGAGCTCTAGGCAAGCTGCTGGACTTGACAAACTCAAAGGTCTCTTCTAGCCTCAACAGATCTATGGTTCTGTGGTACCACTTAAACAGGATGGTCATGGAAAGCCTCTCCTAAAGAGTTAAAGTATACTGATGGAGACTGGCACAGTTAGCATTCTGGTAGAGTCTATTTAAATTGCAGGGAAAGTTGAGCTTGTCCAACTGGATAGTCAGACCACAAGTTCCCCCAAATAGGGCTTTGATTTTCCAACACAACACCCAAAATCCTCTCCTGCTTGCACAGAACCCTTGTGGAATCACGAGCCCAATTGCACAACACAGCTTGAGGGATAATTCCAGGTATGTAGGTCTAAACTGGAACCATTGCCCTGGAAGGGCTGAGAAATTCACTGGCAATGGAGAAGAAGACAAGCCTGGTCCCTGCTGACAACACTGCCTTGACACCCACCCAGTGGTGGCACCTATTGATGCAAGGTCCTGGGTGGTTTTGACCAAGCATGGCACTCAATGACAATGATGTCTATCATGGAATCAGAATGGCTTGAGTTGGAAGGGACATTAAACATCATCTGCTCCAACCCCCCTGTCCTGGGCAGGGACATCTCCCACTAGATCAGGCTGCTCAAAGCCTCATCCATGTGGTCTGGAACACATCCATGGAGGAGGCATCCACAAGTTCTCTCAGAAATCTGTTTCACTGTCTCACTACCCTCAGTCTAAAGAATTTCTTCCTAGTGTCCAATCTAATCTACTTTATTGCCATTGCCTCTCATCCTGTCACTACAAGCCCTTGTCAAAAGTTCCTCTCCAGCTCTCCTGTAGCCCACTTTAGGTACTAGAAGGCTGCTCTAAGGTCTCCCTCAAGCCTTCCCTTCTCCAGGCTGAACAGTCCAAATTCCCTCAGCCTGTCCCTGTAGGAGAGGTTCTTCAGCCCTCTGATTGTCTTTGTGGCCTCCTCTGGACCCTCTCCACCAGCTCCATGTCCTTCTTGTGATGGGGGCTCCAGAGCTGGACACTCCAGTTGCAGATGTTGCTGCTGACTGCAGGGGGGTAACCTTTAAAGGTCCCTTCAGGCCAAACCATTCTGTTACTCTATGACACAGGGCACTTGAAGCCACCCTGCCCTTCCCTCTCTCTATCCTCCCTGGTGCTGGTGCTTTCATTTGGCTACATTTTCTGTCCCCCCCCAGACAGGAGAAATGTTGGTGTCTAAGTGACTGCCAACAGGTCTGTCTGTCACTAACAGAGCTGTGCAGTCACCACTCCACACTCGACACAGGGACAATTCTGCAGCTTTGTCCCTTGTGCTCATTCCCAAAGCATTGCTGATTGACAGGAGCCAGCTCAATGGACTCACAGGAAGGCAAGGGTGGGAATGGGCTGAGAACAAGGCAGCAGCTGCCCTCCTGACAGCAGAAAGCAGCACGCTCCAACCAAGAGCTGCTGCTCTTTACATCTCCAAAGGAAATCCACCCTCACTTGCTCTGGGGCTTACAAACTGCCTGGGTGAGCAGTGGAGCTAAAACTCAAAGTGCAGCTTTGCTGAAAACCAGAATCCATGGGGCCTCAGTCCCATAAGGAGGTTTTATCAAAATTAAAAAGTAAGGTGTTTCAACCCAGAGCAAACATCAGAGACAAAAGCCTCTTCTGGATGTTGTTAGAGGTCAAAAGATTATTAAGCATTTAAAAATCCAGCAAGTGATATGAAGGGATGGGTGGACAGGGTTGGGCAGGGAAGATCTGGTTGGAACGAACTGGTATGAACACAGGTTGAGGATGAAGGGCTGGAGAGCAGCCCTCTGGAGAAGGACTTGAGGATGCTGTTGAGTGACAAACTGGGCATGAGCTGGCACTGACTGCCTACAGCTGTGTCCTGGGCTGGTCTCCAGCAGCATGGGCAGCAGAGGCAGAGAGGGGATTTCTGCCCCTCTGCTCTGCTGAGACCTTACCTGCAATGTTGAGGCCAGCTCTGGAGTGCTCAGCAGAGCAGTTGTAGAAGGCCCAGAGGAGATCACAACAATGCTGGCAGGGCTGGAAGCCCTCTGCTGTGAGGCCAGGCTGAGAGAGTTGGGGTTGTTGAGCCTGGAGAACAGAAGGCTCCAGGGAGACCTTCTGGTGGCCTTTCAGTGCTTAAAGGAGCTGATGAGAAAGCTGGGGACAATCTCTTGATCAGGGAGTTTAGTGACAGGACAAAGGGTGATGGTTTGAAACTGAAAAGAGGAGATTAGGCTAGATAGGAGAAATGTTTTACTCTGAGGGCGGTGAGACCCTTGTCCAGGCTTCCCAGAGAGGTGGGAGTTTTTTGTGTCCAGTTCTGGGCCCCTCAGTTCAAGAAAGAGAAGTGCTTGGAGGCACAAGGATTAAGGGAGTGAAACATCTTCCTTATGAAGAAAGGCTGAGGGAGCAGGAGCTCTTTAGCTTGGAGAGAGGGAGACTAAGAGGTGGTCTCACTCATGTATATAAATATGTAAAGGTGAGTGCCAAGAGGCTGGAGCCAGGCTCTGCGTGGTGATGCCCAATGACAGGACAAAGGGCAGTGGTGGAAGCTGAGGCATAGGAAGTTTCATGTAAACATGAGGAGGAATTTTTTTCCCTGTGAGGGTGACAGAGCACTGGAACAGGCTGCCCAGGGGGGTTATGAAGTCTCCCCCTCCTGAGACACTCAAGACCTGCCTGGATGCAATCCACTGTGGTGTGCTACAGGTGGTCCTGCTCTGGCAGAGGGGTTTGGACTGGATGAGCTTTGGAGGTCTCTTCCAGCCCCTGACATTCTGTGATTCTGTGACAGAAGCCCTATCCCTAGATCCATTCCAGGTCAGGTTGCTGCTCTAGCTGCAGGTGTCCTTGCTGACTGCAGCAGGGTTGGACTAGATGACCTTTTAAGGTCCCTTCCTTCCCAAGCCACACCACCACCATTCCACAAGCCCATGATCTCAGGCAGACCTCGACACCCCCTGCTCACAGCAGGATCCCACCTCCCTCTTGGGCTCCCCAGCCCCAGCAGTGCTTTCACAGGGCACAGGCTCATGGCCCCCAGCAGAGCCTCGCTGAGCTGGGCTGTGCAGTAACCAGTAGCAACTGTGCCTAATCCAGCCTGGAGACAACACTGCCAGGCCTCATTCATACCCATGTCACGTGCTGAGCAGAGTCTGGCCATGGCCACAAATACTGCAGCATTTCTTTCCCCTCAGTTTAAGCTTAGTTTTAGAGCAGTTTGTGTGTTTTTTGGTTTTGAATAAGCAGATTTAAATGACTTTTTTTTCCCAAAGATGAAATTTTTAATAGATGAGTTTGGGGTCAGCTGCAACCTTAATATGCACAAAAGCTTCTTCCTCTGCATGTTTACTGCACACAATAATTTACTTCAGTGCTTTATCTCCATAGTCCAGGAGAAATTACCAAGAAAGAAGTTGCTCTAGAGCAGACATGCTTGATTTTTTGCAAGGACCACAGGAGAGAACAGAAAAATCACACTAAAGAGAATGGGATGAAAGCAGCAATTGCCTTGCCCCATGTTCAGGTGACAGCCCTGAAAAGCCACCTAACTGATGAAATGCTGCTGCTGTCATCTACTGACAGTGACAAATGTTGATACTGGAAGAAAAAAAATCTTAGAAATGTGTGCCTTCTACTAAAAGAATCAGAGAATCACAGACTGGGTTGGGTTGGAAGGGACCTTTAAAGGTCCTCTGGTCCAACTCCCCTGCAGTCAGCAGGGACATCTGCAACTAGAGCAGGTTGCTCACAGCTCCAAACAACCTGGCCTGGAATGGTTCCAGCCATGGGATATCTCCCACCTCTCTGGGCAACCTGGGCCAGGGTCTCACCACTCTCACTGTAGAGAATCTCTTCCTTCTGTCTAGTCTACATCTCCCTCTTTCAGTTTCAAACCATCACCCCTTGTCCTGACACAACAGGCCCTGATAAAAAGTCTGTCCTCAGCTTTCTGATGTACTGAAAGGCCACCAGGTGGGCTCCCTGAAGCCTTCCCTTCTCCAGGTTCAACAACCCCAACTAAACCCCTGCTAAAAAATCTGTCCCCATCCTTCCTGTAGGCCCTTCTAAATCCTGAAGGGCCTCTAACACCTCTCTGGGCAACCTGGGCCAGGGTCTCACTACCCCCAGTGGAAGAAATTCCTTGGTTTTATTAAATGAGTCACCAGCCACATTGCCTGGGACTGAATTTCACTGAGTTGCTAACACAGGTTTTTGGTAGTTTAAAAAAAGAATTATTTTTCATTCTAATTCTAGTGTAGTGAAGGAAGCCAAAGACTAAATGAAGGCAGAAGAGTTTCCCCACCTCTGCTTTTGATCTATGAACACAGTGGAGGTAGGACAGACCCAGAGGCACACAGAAAGACGAGGGAAAGCTTATGGGATGTGGTAGCTGCAGAAATACATCTGTAGTTTTCCTGTTTGCTCTCTGGCCATACTCAACTGCCAGCACCAGGTGAGAAAGGGGCTAGAGACTGTCAAAATAGAATCCAGTTGTTGACCTAATCTCCAATGAGGTCAGGCAGAAGAGAGAGCAAAGCTGCTCCCAGGACCACAGATCAGGAGGGCATGAAAGGATGGGCAGAAGATGAAACAAAGAGATGTTCAGTCTGATGGGAGAAGCTTTTCCAAGGTAAGGGCAGTCAAGCAGGTTGTCCAGAGAGGTTGTGCAATCTCCATCCCTCGAGGTTTTCAAGACTCAGCTGGATAAAGGCTTTCAAGACTCAGCTGGATAAAGCCCTGAGTGGCTAGGCCCAGCCTCACTGCTTTATGCAGGAGGTTGGACTAGAGAACTCCTGAGGCCTCACCTAACCACCTGAACTACTCTGTGAGCCTGTCCTCCTTGGTATTCTACCAGTAGCTACAGTTTGGGCCACAGAGCCAGCCTGTCCACAAATGTGGATGAGAGAACAATGTTATTCTGTACAGAAAAGGGTGTATGAGAGAACACAGGCTCCAGCACCTCATTTAAGAGGCATCCCAGGGCCATGACACTGAAAGCCTTCTAGACACCAACTTGAAGTCCCTCGTTTCCATGTCAGCCCCATGCTAAGATGCCCCACTGTGCTACACTTCCTCTCCAGTGCTGCTCATGCAAGGAGTCTGTGGCATCCCCAGGCAGCCTGGGGAGATGTTGTTGCAAAAGAAAAAAAAAAAAAAAAACAGAGAAGAAAAAAGAGACAAAAAATACAAAAAAGAGAAAAAGAAAGAAAAAAAGGATATAAGAAAAAAATGAGGGTAAAAGACGAGAAAAAAGAAGGAAAAAAAGAGAAAAAAAAAGAAATAAAGGATAAAAGAAAAAAGGGGGGAGGGAGAAAAAAA
>VWYK01056640.1:2424-21879 GCA_013399775.1 Semnornis frantzii | reverse complement strand
CCGGACATTGAAAATAAGAGAAAGTAATAGTAAGCATCTTCAGTATTATCATCTCTGATACTTTATTTTTCAGATAGTTTTTTTTTTTAAAATGTGGTTTGGATGTAAGGTTAAGTTTGGACAAACAATTTAACATACTTTGGCATTCTGTGAATGCTTTAAGCTTGTTCAGCAATGACAGCTATTATTCTTACACCCAAGTGTTCCAGAGGTTTAACTGGAATAACTAAGGTTCTCTGCATATGCAGAGAGTCTGTTTGCAAAAAGGTGCTTGAAGAATCTAGGTCTTGCTGAGCAGTTTGGGGAGGATTGCCTGGATTTATATTAATGAATGATAATTATAATTCATTAATTAAAATTATTATAATAATTCATTAAAGCCATTCTAGATAAATGCTCTGCCAGGTCTGACTGTTGTGTCCTGTGCAATGCATAGATCACGCCTTGAGGTCTTGATCTTGAAAAGGTGTTTGTGAGTCCACACTTAAATCTATGCAGCTGGGGCCCAAAGCTCCAGTTGTGGCCCACAACAGGCAGGCCTAGCAGAGAGTAGTTTGGATTAGCAGATGGCAAAGCAGGGTTTGGGATCTGAAGTAGGAAGTCTGGTGTAATATGCCTGCACATATCTGAGAGCTGAACGCGAGCAGAGCATGATGTCGTGCTGCATTATATGTGTCTCTAAGCAGTGAGGACAGAAAGAGGACTAGAACATAGCCTACCTGCATAAGTGGGTTGGCCTCAGAGTTGCACCAGGGGAGGTTTAGGTTGGATATTAAAGAAACTGCTTCCCTGAAAGGGTTCTCAAAGACTGACACAGGCTCCCCAGGGAGATATCCCTGGAGATATTTCATAAAGGCAGAGGTGTGGTGCTTGGTACATGGTTTGACACCAGACTAGATAGTACTTGAACTGGTGATCTTGAAGGTCTGTTTCAACCAAAATGATTCTATCTGCAGAAAATAAGTGAATCCCTGTGGCAATATGTTCAGTTCCATACACTCTGTGTGTTGGCTGCTGTCTTTCTTCAAGACAGTACAGAAGAAACAGGTTCTAGTTCACAGTGTGGTGCCTTACAGCCTTCCGGTAGCTAGCATCTGCAGATGTAGAGTCAGTCTCTGCATCTCCCTGTGCCTGTGAGGATATGTTTCATGCACATCAAGAAATGTGGGGAAATAACATCGTATGCACAGAGATGACAGAATTTC
Organism: Semnornis frantzii; assembly: GCA_013399775.1. NCBI lineage: Eukaryota > Metazoa > Chordata > Aves > Piciformes > Ramphastidae > Semnornis > Semnornis frantzii. The sequence goes on along the minus strand of VWYK01056640.1, from coordinate 20,674 downwards.
ACCAAAAATTGGACTGAAATAATTTATGGTCTAAAATAATTTATTGAAAAGGGTAGTGGCATAAGATTGGTTTGAGCCAGCATAATATCATTAGTTGGGGAAAGAAATAAAACCTGAATGTGTGATGAAGATGAAGCAGGAAGTGTTTAGCTTTGTTAAAGAATTATAGAATGGTTTTGATTGGAAAAGACCTTTAAGATCATCAAGTCCAATCCAGTCATCTTTGACTGGAAGTTGCTGTAGTTTTTCTTAGTGGTAGATGGAAGACTGAAGGACATCTCTGGTGTTTTGGGCAGGTTGTGCTATACATAAAAGCTTTTGGTCTTGGCTTCAGTCTTAAATGAGAATAGGTAGAGGGCTAGGCTGAAATAACATATTCAGTGTGACACAGCTTGTGGTAGAAGCAGCTAAAAATGGCTTTGTATACAGTGCAGAAGGGGTTGGTGGGGCAACAAAAATAGTTTGCCTGTATTGAAAAAATAAAATAATAAAAAATATTATCTTTTACTTCACTTTAGGATGGTTTTGTTCTAGTTTTTTGGGTTGGTGTTTTTGGTGTTGTGGGTTTTGGGGGGTTTTTTTGGGTGTGGGGTTTTTTTGTTTGGGTTTTTTGGTTTTTGTTTTTTTTTGTGGATTTTGTTCTTGAAGGAACTCTGGAAGGCTGCTGAGTAGCAGTGCATGTGGTGTGTATTAGTATACTGTTGGTAATTTTACTGCTGCTAACTTAAAATCCTCAAGGGGGAGTTAATTACAGGAAAACCTTTCTAAATATCAGCTGCATATTTTCCATGACAAGAAGGTTTTCAACTCAGGCTGAACAACTCCAGAATCTGAACAATCATTATTTACACGAGCATGTTTCAGAAAGTAAAAATCTGTGTCTGTACAAATGCAGTTTAAAGCTTTGCAGTGATTTATTTTGTAAAGGCTTGCTTACAAGTGGCACTTACTGGTTGGGGAGAAAGGATCATGCATAAATTGCATTTTATTTTGTGTGGCAAGTTAAATTCTCTTTGTATTTTTTATTTGTTTGTGTTGGCAGGGAGGGTAGTGTTGGCAGGTTTGGGGTTTTTTTTGTAAGCTTAAGGCCTAAACCAAGCCCATTGTATTTGGTGGCTTGGGGTGTGTGTGTGTGTTTGTTTTGTTTTCTCAGTTTTTACTTAACTGAAAAGTTTATTATTTGCAGTTTCCATGCACAGATTTACTTAGACAATTTAAACTTTATGTATTGCCACCAGGGAATCACTGCCTTCTGTAAATGTTTTGCAGATTAACATATTTTTTAAGTAAGCCAGGGGAACTTCCCTTCAAGGATGGCAGCAATCAGAGCAGGGAGCAGTGCCTTCGATTTAGCTGGTCCCGATGTGTTTGGTGACTGCTTTTCAAACATGGGCAATTTTCTGTCTTCTTTTTAAGAAACAGTATTTCTATTTCAACTTGAAACAGCAGCCCACTCCCCACACCCCAAACTGTACACACACTGCTGGGTTTTGGTAGCCTATGTGTAGAGAAAGTGATCCTCTCTGGTTTTGTGTCTCTCTGCGGGCTTTTGTGGGTTTTTATTGTTGTTTGGTCGAGGGGGTTATTTGCTTCTTTGGTTTTGGGGTTTTGTGTATTTGGGGGGGTGTGTGTGGGGGGGGTGTTCTTTTTTCTTGCCCTTAATTTTTTCCTTTTTTTTCCTCATTTTTTTTTCTTCCTTTCTTCCTCCTTCCTCCCCCTTTTCTCCTGCTGCTGCTTTGAGCTTGTAATTTAAACAAATTAGATTTTGACCTAGTAATGCCGAGGTGAGGAACAGTCTTGGCTAGCACTAGCACCCCTGACCAGGATGGGGAGGAAATGGGATGGGCAGAGAGCAGGGGGCAGCGCTCCGGCACTGCAGCGGCAGGTTTGCCTGCCCGGTTTACCGTGTGCAGGGACAGGTAAAGCGAGATTCTTGTTGCCTTTCGTATTCGAAAATTCATCTGCGATCTTGTAAAGACCATGTGCCGTTGCGCCGTGCCCCTTGGGAGCAGGTGCATGCATTTTTCTGCCTCCAGCCCTGATCGCGTGGAGTTTTGGGGTTTTGCCCCTTCACAGCCAGGTTTATGATGTGGGATGTGTGCTTCCTTGCCTACTCGGACCGCTGCCGGCTGCCGGGAACGGCTGGAATCCAAGGCTGCAGCTCCAGCGGTACGAGAGGCTGCTGCAGCCTTCCCTGCTCGTGGAGAGCAAATCCCGTTCCCGGGAGACTCCCCGCAATCTCGGGCTGCCACCGCTCCGCCGCTACCCAACGCCCCCGGGAGCTGCTGCCCATCGTCCCCGGAAGCCGCGGCCAGGCACAGCGAACGGCCTCTCTTCTGCCACCGTACAGGCGACCTCCCGGGCCAGTCGCTTTCCCGCCTGCCTCCCCCGCCCTGTTTCCTCGGGTTTTTTGGGCCGTCGGCCTCTTGGGCTGCTCCCAGTGCCGTCCCGGTGGGTCAAAATTTTTTTCCGCGCTGCTCCCGCGCTGCTCCCGATACCTGCTGAGCACCGTCCTGCCGCTTCTGAGCGCTGCAGCCCTAGCAGTGACCGTGTTTTCCTGCCTGGCATGGCTCTATCTCTGCTTGCCGTTGCCAGAGCAGAGCTTGAATCACGAATTAAGGCACCGACTGATAGGAAGCTGCTGCCAGCAGCCAAACTCAGCTTCCCAGGGAAAAGTCTGTTAGATCCTTCCCCCCAAATCCCCGTCATAAACATTCGAAGTAGAGTTAGACGCAGCAGAGAGCTCTGGATAATTTTGAGCAGGCTTAATAGGATTAAAACTAGATGTGTCCTAACATTAGAAGATTAAGGCAGGTACTTCCGCAGCTAGTCCCAAACAGTTGTCTTTCTGAGCTTCCATTATAAAAGCCAAATTGCTCTGTGTTGCTGCTGCTGAGACCTGACAACGCTGTGTCTCTCTTTCATTTCAGCTCCTGATGAGGATATACTTGTTAAAGGAAAGCAATCCATCAAGAGTCAAATATTAGGAAATCAGAACTCAGAAAGTGAGATTGTGCTGGAAGGCGATGACGATATCATGTCATTCATGGAGGAAAGAGAAGTGGAGAACTTAACAGGTAACTTCAGCTATCTCATTTTCATAGAATCACAGAATAGTTTTGCTTGGAAAAGACCTTTAAGATTATTGCATCCAACCATTATTTAACTACCAGGTGTCCTCAGCTTCTTGAAGTTCTTTAGGTTCACAACTCCCCTACTCTGGAGTGAATTGTGTTTTGGGATGCATACCCATAAAACTGTTCCTTCCCATAACTAGGTCATCGTAATTTTCTGTGCACCTCAGATGCTGAGGGTTTGCTAGAGGAGAGTTGCGCATTTTCTTTCTCTGGCTTTTAGAACCTCTTTGCTTTGGTAGATGTCTGTATTCTAGAGAGCCTGACTTTGGGGAACCAGCTCTACCTGAAAAGGGCCTTTCTTTGGTTTTGGCTTGATTCCACTCCTCAACTAGTGGACCTAGTGGACAATTAGGCAAGTTGTCTTTAAGCTTTGAAGAGCTTTAGTTTTCCCCCTGAGTTTATAAATTTTATGTATTGGTTATTTACTTGGGTTTGAAAGATCTATTCGGTGACTACATTTACCTCCTCTAAGCCCCTTGTGACTCTCCAGCTGAAGTCTCTTCTCCACAGAGCCCAGTCTTCTTAGAACTCACTTCTTTTTTCTGACAAAGAAATAGCACTTCAGATCCTTGAACTTCATTAAGTTCACTCAGTCACGTGCAACCTCTGCTGATGTTGCAGCTTGAGCAGAGTGGCTCCATTTTTGTATGGTGCAAAATGTAAACCCAGGGTAACCTTCTCGGGTCAGGGACTGGGAGTTAGAAACCCACTCTGTTGTTATTTGAGGAATGTGGGGTTCACAGGGAAAGTGCAAACTTCTGTGTGTTGAGCTGCTTTCTCCTCTGCTATCCCATGTACATTTACTTCAGAGAAAAATGTTATTTCATGGGTAAATCTGTTTCTCTGAGAAGCTGGTAGTATAATCTTACATTTGTGGATATCATACATGGAATAACGCAGGGGAAAATTACTGGAAGTGATTACTTATTGGCAGTTTGCTTCTCAGTGCACTGCATTCCACCCTTTTTAAAAAGAAAAGTTAGAAATGCAGCCTAATGATAAAAGAAAACCTCTGTAGGAAGAGTGAAGTAAAATAAAATGAGAGAATAATTCAGTGGCATTTTCTCTATGCGAATCTTTTCCCCATCCTAATCTACTGCGAGCTTCGTCCTCAACAGATTTCTCCATGTGTCCTTCTCTTTTTATTATTCATCCCTTTCTTGGAGTAATACATTCATACTGTAATAGAGGTGAAAGGGGAGTTTAATTATATAATCTTGACAATGGCAATAGGATTAAGAAGTAATCCTCACTAATAAAGCAGTGTGGGTTAGAAATGAAGTGGAAATTGTCAGGGGGTCTTCTACAGGACCTGGACTGCCCCAGCTTCTGCAGCTGTCTGCTTGGCCTGTAATTGAATGTCTGCAAGTGATTGAAAAAATGTTATTTCTCCTCTGGATTACATGCTAATGTACAGAGGGCAAAGGGAGACAGCAAAAGACCACATAGCTGCTTATTTCATCCATTTGTGGGGGTGAGCTTTGGGAAATCATGGCAGTTCGGCAGCTATCTCGTGCCCATCTGCAAACACAATGTATTTGTACGCTGGGAATAGAGGGCAAAGCTGCTCTGATCTCCACAGAGCATCTCTTCTTTTGTCCTAGTGGCACACATTGAGATTGATGCGAGATTAAGGACCATCACCCTCCTAACAATCGATGGAAATGACAATTCATCTGAATTTTTTGTCAGTTATTCTCACGTTGATTACCTGAACGTGTGTACCTCATTTATAGCTGCTTTATTAACACGAAATTGTGTGTGTCACTTACACATCTTCCTTGGGGTTTACACAGGTCTCAGGTATCACTGCAGCCAAGTCACTTCATTTCCTTACCTCTTCATCATCTGGGTGACAAAGCTAACCTGTGTTCTTTCTTTCCGTCTGAGTTTACACAATAGGTTCTGCGTTGTCAGGTCTGTGCTGGACCTATTGTTTTCAGTAGTAGTCTGATTTGTCCCTGCGATAAGCCCTGTGGAGCTGTGATTATTCCAATAAAAATTCAGTCAGTTGGAAACCAACCCTCCAGCTGTTTACTCCCACAGTCCCCGAGCTACACTAACACCACATGCAATCCTTGAACAATATTTACTGTGGAATCAAAATAATTTTTAAAACATTTTGCTTTGGGCTCTGTAACATTGTGTGTAACCTTCACAATAGATTTCTAGCATCCGTGAGGGAATACTTCACAGTTGGACAACTCTGAGCCTTGCCTGCTGTGTTCATTTCTGCAGAAAGCTCTCAAAACTCTCCAGCACACAGAGAACACTTCTGACAGTGAGATTTCAAGTGTTTCTGTGTGCACTCTCTCTGTTGCATATCATGGAAGGTATGCAGCTCTCAACAAGCAAATGCATGTGAGTGAAAACAACACATACACCCAGCTCTGGCACGTATAATGTACACAGCAGTTTGCAGTTGTAGCTGCTGCAACCTTCAGCAGCACAGACATTGCAAATTGGTTACATATGTTCTTTTCCCAGCTAAAACGAGGTTTTACTTTCTAAGGGAGAGCTATGCTCTTTGCTGTATTTGTTTTAATATCCTAAGATTGAAAAGCAAATAATTTGCTCTTCTCTGTGCTGAATATTGTTGGTGTTTTCACTCTTTGGCAGGTCCGGTTGCCCTAAGCACACAAGCTCAGCTTGTGGCACCCTCAGTGGTAGTGAAAGGCACTCTTTCCATCACTCTTTCTGAGCTCTATTTTGAGGTGGATGAAGAAGATCCCAGTTTTAAGAAAATCGACCCAAAGGTAAGAGATCATTGACCCTGAGCTCTGAGAGATGATGATGAATTACCCAGGACCTTTAATTCTTCATCTGACTTCCTCTACCTCCATTGCTCTGCAACGTTTCTCTTTTAGTAAGTTTACCACTGACCACATTAATGTCTCTGGACTTCACCTAGGTGACACCTCCTCTCCTTCTCCTTTTTCTCCCCCCTCCCACAATTCGACCCTACTTGAATGTTAATTAGCTGGTTGCAAGTAAAGCTCCAGGGAGGCACTTTAAATAAAGACGTCTTGAATCACAGGCCTTTGTGAATACTGGGAAGTTCAAGGAGGCTTTTAGTCCAAAGCCTTTGTTTTACTTTCCTATTTTTACCCACCACCAGTATAAGGTAGCTCTAAACTTCTGCACTCCTCAGTTTTCATAGCTTCTGTGTCTTTTTATTCCACATCAGATTTTACAGGGCCTATGATTATTTATTGTGCCCTAGCAGAAAGCATAATTGCTCTTAAAATGTGTTTCTGAACTGACTTGCTAATTGCCACAAACTTTATTTGCTCCCAGTTGCTTGCTTGCTTGTTTGGAATCAGTAACCTTCAGTAATGCTGCAGTTTCAAAGGCAATTACCTTAATAAGGTTGCATTTTCAACCTAGAAAACATTCCACACGAAAGCATGGCACGGTTGGTAGATATTCTTGCATCCCAATTTAAGCACAGTGTTGGCTCTGGGGTTCTTAAATATCTGTTTAATATTAAACAAGGCAATAATTTCTTTGTGAAGGGGAAAAAAAAAAAAAAAAGTCACTGGAAGAAGTCATGGTTTTCCAGCAGTGGAGAATGCCTTGTGTGTTAAGCACCAGTTCAGCTCTTTGTTCCTGCTGGGTAAATTGCTCTTGTCTGGGTTAAAAATGGCATTGGTGGGTCTGAAAGCTGGGATTATCAAATCCTATCAAGGATACATTTACTGGGAAAACCAAGATTCTTGAGATCTTAGAACTAGAATTCAGTAATTTAACATTAAGCAGTTAATGAGAATTGTGATTTGTATGCGATACCATAAATAAGATTTAATTTTTCTATTGGCCCTGAAGAATTTTTTTGAGTGTTATTAAAATATTTTCAAGTATGAGCTAACTCTTTTTAAAATCTGGATATCCTTACTCCTTCCATGCTGTGGTTTTTAAAAAACATTGAGTGGTAAAAAGGTTATAAATATAAAATGTGAAGACAGTTCAATGCCACTTACTGTGTTTTCCACCTAAAATGTTCTGGTTTGTGTTGCATTTGTGTAGCATGAAAAAAGTCTTACATATCTGAAATGTTCTGCTTTTTTGTTTTTCATTTTTAGCATGTTACTAGTATTAGTACGGTTACTAATTCTCATCATCCCTTTTACCTGCTTTGTGGGGACACTGAGATACAACATATGCTTGAGTTTTCCCCTCCTTTTTTGAGTATCTAGTAGTGGCTGTTTTCTTAGATTTGAGTAGGTTTGTTGTGACTATATCTTTAAATCTAGGAGACTTTGAATCTGAGAAACTGTATTTGGGCTCCTATGAAAGAATGAGTTGGTTACATGAAATACAGGCTGTACATCTTACGTTCTGCTTGTGCTACTGCTTTAGCTGAAGATCTTAACAAAACCAGACGTTTTGTCATGTCTTTTCTGAGTATGGGGTGGGGTTAAAATCAAATTTGGTTATTTTTACTTTTAAAACCAAACCTGCACAGTTTTATTTGAACCACTAATGCCTACCCCACCCTCTGCTGTAACTGTACCTGGATAGAGGAACTGCTCTAGAAAATGACCCCTTTCAAAGAAAATAAATCCTAATCTGCCGTAGTAGCTCAGAAGCCCTGTTTAATTAATGAGGCTTCATCTGTTTGATAAATTTAAAGGTCCTTGTATATTTGTCTTAAACTACTGGAAAGAAAAACATTGTGACAAGCTCCTGAAGGAAAACCTGCCCTAGAGATAGCATCAGGAGTAATAAGATCAGAGTTTACGCACTCACTCCAGACTTTTTTGGGGAAGCAAAAGGGGTATCTCCGCGAGCTAAACCTCTTTTGCCAGGTGAGAATGGCTCAGAAATGGGGAAGGGGCTCTGATGGCTCCACGAAAGATCTGCGAAGCACAGCCCAGCTTGAGCGCCCGGGGCTGAGGATGCTCAGGACTGAGCAGCCCTGAACCCCGGGCCAGCGGTATCAAACCGCCGCTGGGCAAAGGGCCGCACCCCCCCCTCAACTAATTTCCTGGCCTTGTTCATTTCATTTTTAAATAAAAACCAAAAGCATCTCCAATTTGAAAAGCGGTTTCTTTCCGGATCCGTTCACAGAAGTAATGCTTTGGGGCGAAACCTCGGATTTTTAGATATGCAAACTGCCCACACACCCCGCCGAAAGCACGGGAAAATTTGCTCAAAATGCCCCTAGTCGGCTTTCAAATCTTTCGGGTGTCTGGAAAAGATAAAGCTAACTCTCTTAAAGCTTAGAAACGCATTGCCCATTCAAATCCTGCAAATATTTCCAAGTTGTCCTGAGGAAACTTAAAAGCCGCAGCACGAAATACAAGAGGTCGGGTAGAGCTGAGCTTTGGGAGTGGAGGCTCGGAAGGGGCTCTGCGAGGAGGGATGGATGTCAGGGAAGACTCCGGGTATACACACATAGCATCGGGCTGTTTCCCTGTGGATTCTTTATGCCCTCGTCGAGCTATGCTGCGGGACGATTTGCTGCCGTACTTTAAAAACGCGGGAGGAAGAAAACCAAATATTTGTTTTAAAGACCTATTGAGCGGTTGCTGTAAGGGGTATTAATTATTTAGCGTAGATCTATACTTCCCTTGTGTCAAAGTCAAAGGGAGAGATAGAAGAGAAAGCAAACAGCGAGGAATTTCTGACAGAAAATAAGTGCATTTGGGATCCACCGCGGAAAAAAAAAGTAAAATAAATAAAAGGAAAAACATAAAGGGGAGGGGGGAGGACGTGCTCTGATTCTGTCCGAATTTTGTGCCACGCTCTGTATATTCCCGAGATACTAAGGGAAAGCTTAAAGCCGTAGAAATAAAGCAGATGTTGTCACACGGTGAACTGCAAAATAAGTCCCGGGGTTGTTTTTCCTTATTACTTTGCTAGAAACCAAAGAGAAATTTAGAAAACATCAGTAAATATGCCAAGCAAAGGCTTGGGCTGGATGTTGTATTTAGACTGTCTTTACGCCTGCTGTTTCCGTTGCTTTAAAAAATAGATTATTTGTAACGTTCATAAACATCATCTTGCCTCGATTTAAGAACCACCCACAAAAAAACAGTGTAAAGTTAAAGTAATATTTTTATTACTATTTGCAACAAGTCAGTTGTGGGGCACATAATCTGACCTTGGCACCGAAATACATTTAACATCAGTAAAAGTTTTTGTTCGGTTGTTTGTCGTTGGTGGGTTTTTTTAAAGTGGGATTTATACATATAGTTAAATAATTTTTCACTTGGTGACAACATTCAGGCAAACAAAAGAGAGTAAGAAAAGGACTATACATGGATTAGGGAGGGAAGGGGGAAACAACAACAACAACAAAAAATGTACCTTTCGGGTTTTGTTTGGAAGTTGCAAAAGTCCGATCTCTTCTTTTAGTGACTTTTTACAAATTCCCGGTGGAGGGCAGGAGGAGAGAGGCTCTTTCCCTTGTTCCATGCAGGGTGAGTCCGAGTTTATCCCGGGAAAACCGTCGGGCAGTTTTTAAAGGCCGAGCTGCAGGTGGGTGGGGGGGTGTCGGGGGTGATTTCTTTCGCCGTCTCTTCCCGTCAGCGTTAAATAACAGATTGAGGTTTGGTTTTTTATTCGTTGTTGTTGTTGGGTGTTTGGGGTTTTTTTTGGTTGGTTGGGTTTGGGTTTTTTGTTCTTTTTTTTGTTGATGTGGGTTTTTTTAGGGGCTGTTGGTTTTTTTTATTTTAAGGGCTGTTGTTGTTTACGGAAGGGCGAGTTTTGTGCGCGAGGGTGTTAACCCTATAGTTTGTCGAGGCTTTTGGGATTGGTGAGGATTTCTCTGGCTAGCCTCCAGGTCTGTTTGGCAGCGCTTTCCAGGGCCGAGTGGGGCTTGCCCTGAAAGAGGTCTAGGTTGGGGAGGAAGTAGTGCGGGCAGCGCCGGCACTGCAGGCAGGAGATGAGCTGCAGCAGGATACCATTCAGCCGGTCGCCCAGGCAAGCCTCGTCCCAGTCGGTCTCCCGCGGGTGCTTCTCGCACTCGTACAGCAGAAGCGTCTTCATGTGGTAGTTGTTGAGGGGCTGTCCGGGCAACTCCAGGTGCCGGTCGCGCAGCGTCTTCAGCACCGAGAGACACTTGTTCCTGCAGCCCCCCATCAGCAGTCGGTTCTCGGCCTCGCCGAACTGCAGTACCCACGCGTCGCTCTCGGCTGAGCTCTGCTTGCCCGTAAGCGAGTAGCACTCCTTGGAGAGCAGGTTGAAGCCTTCCGCCTTCACCTCGGCCACCCGGTTGGGGCCGGGCCAGGGGATGTGCGGCATGGGCCACTGCGCCGCGCTGCGCGGCCAGATGCCCGTGCACTTGAAGGCGGGCGTGATCTGCACCACGTACCGCTCCCGGATGCGCAGCTTCACCTCGCTGGTGTCCGCAATCATCTTCACCACGTCCCGGTAGCTGCACTTGTCCACGGCCTGGGCCACCAGTGTCTGGAAGCGGGAGCGGATCTTACGGGCGGACAAGTAGCCCGAGGCGGTGATGAACTCCACCCAGAGCGACATGCTGCGCTTGCGGCCGTCGCTCAGCTTCAGCACGGCGCAGCCCGGCAAGGAGCCGTCGTCCACGAAGTTGAAGACACCCATCTGGTTGAGGTAGAGCACCACCTCAAACTCGGTGGGCGAAATCACCTCCAGCCCTTCGTAGCGGGCGTCGATCTCGCTGAGGGAGCTGATGAAGCGCGGTTCCTGCACCTCCACCTCCTTCAGCACATCCGACACCACCTTGCAGACCTCCCGGATGGTCTTGGCGATGGCCGCCTTGCGCGCCTGGCAGCGCTCTGTGTAGTATTTGTTGAGCTGGTAGACCAGCTTGGCCTGAGCCGCGATCATGTTGGGGCACAGGTCCGGGCTGTACACCGGGCTATCGCAGTACGTTGAGGGATCCAATGCTTTAGCGGTGGCTGCAGCTTTGCGGAGGGGCACCGGCCAAATCGCGGACCCCCAGCCCCTCCGGGAAGAAGGCAGCGGGGAGATCAATTATCCAAAAAAAAAAAAATAAAAAATATCGAGGAGGACGGCGAAGCACAGGGAGGAGGAGGAAGAACAGTGCAAGTTGCAGGCGGGCTGGGCGATGCCGGAGCGTCGGGCACCCCCCCCCCGGAGGGCAAAGTTTTGGGTGGCGGTGGGGGCAGGGAGGTCTGCGCTGCCCCTGCGCTCAGACGCCCACCCCCTTCCACCCCACGCAGCAACAACAAAAAAAAGTTGTTTCAATAGTTCATGGAAAAAACAAACAAACAAAACCCCAACGAACAAAACCAACCCCAAAACCCACCAACAAAACCAGCCAAAAAAGCCCCTAGACAAACTTCCCAAGCACTCGCAGAAGGTCCCCGCAGAAAAGCCGGCCGGCGGCGAAGTTTTAAATCGCGCACGACAGGAGAGGAGGAGGAGAAGAATGCAAGCAATGCCCAGAGCGGAAGAGGGAACTCTCTGTCTGTCTGTCTGCCTCTCAGTCCGTGGCACCGCCAGAGATGTGCGTGAGTTTGGCAGCCGCTCTCAGNGGTAGAGCACCACCTCAAACTCGGTGGGCGAAATCACCTCCAGCCCTTCGTAGCGGGCGTCGATCTCGCTGAGGGAGCTGATGAAGCGCGGTTCCTGCACCTCCACCTCCTTCAGCACATCCGACACCACCTTGCAGACCTCCCGGATGGTCTTGGCGATGGCCGCCTTGCGCGCCTGGCAGCGCTCTGTGTAGTATTTGTTGAGCTGGTAGACCAGCTTGGCCTGAGCCGCGATCATGTTGGGGCACAGGTCCGGGCTGTACACCGGGCTATCGCCGTACGTTGAGGGATCCAATGCTTTAGCGGTGGCTGCAGCTTTGCGGAGGGGCACCGGCCAAATCGCGGACCCCCAGCCCCTCCGGGAAGAAGGCAGCGGGGAGATCAATTATCCAAAAAAAAAAAAATAAAAAATATCGAGGAGGACGGCGAAGCACAGGGAGGAGGAGGAAGAACAGTGCAAGTTGCAGGCGGGCTGGGCGATGCCGGAGCGTCGGGCACCCCCCCCCCGGAGGGCAAAGTTTTGGGTGGCGGTGGGGGCAGGGAGGTCTGCGCTGCCCCTGCGCTCAGACGCCCACCCCCTTCCACCCCACGCAGCAACAACAAAAAAAAGTTGTTTCAATAGTTCATGGAAAAAACAAACAAACAAAACCCCAACGAACAAAACCAACCCCAAAACCCACCAACAAAACCAGCCAAAAAAGCCCCTAGACAAACTTCCCAAGCACTCGCAGAAGGTCCCCGCAGAAAAGCCGGCCGGCGGCGAAGTTTTAAATCGCGCACGACAGGAGAGGAGGAGGAGAAGAATGCAAGCAATGCCCAGAGCGGAAGAGGGAACTCTCTGTCTGTCTGTCTGCCTCTCAGTCCGTGGCACCGCCAGAGATGTGCGTGAGTTTGGCAGCCGCTCTCAGACTGTCAGGGGGTGTTGCTGATTTCCCTTTTCCTGCTGCAGGCGTTGGCTGAACCCGGCTCTGGCTTGCTCTAGCCGTGGGCACTTGGTCTGTGGTGGCTCATTCCTGTCCTGCAGCTCTCTATAGATTGTTTGAGATGTATAGATACGGATAAAGGTTGGGTTGTTGTTTGGTTTGTTGGTTTTTGGTTGTTTAGTTTGGTTTTTTTCTTTGCACAGACTGTGTTTTATCCTGAGAGCGGGTGGGGGGGTGTAGCTGCCGTGCCCGGGAGTGGCTTCTCTTCCCCCTGCCCACCCCCTGCAAGTTTCTGCGCCTCCTCCTCCTCCGCCGTGTGCCGGTGCCTCTCCGACGCTGCCGGCGGCCCCGCTACTTTATGAATGGAGCTGGGGGGCGGAGCCCCTTCGCCGGCAATCGCCGCCGAGCTGTCAGCAGCGCGGCCAATCGTGGCGGATACGGCGGCGGCGCGCACGCTCTTGCCCTTTCCTCCTCCTCCTCTCCGTCTTCCTCTTCCTCCTCCTCCTCCCCGCTGCTGGTGGTGGGTCAGCGTTTCCCCGTTTGTACTCTGCGGGGCTTAAGCAGGAGGAGAAACAGAGGGTTCTCCTTGTTGCTACGAGGAGACCCAGCTGGTAGTGCCGAATCATAGACTGTGTCGGGTTGGAAGGGACCTTAAAGATCCTTGAGTTTCACTCCCCTGCCATGGGCAAGGACACCTTCTGCTAGAGCAGGGTGCTAAGGGAAGCAGGGGGAGACGATGTCGGTGCTTCACTGCAGGCGTAAATCCTTCTCCTGGCTGGTGCTGGGATGCAGGCAGGGAAATTGGGGCCGTCGCTTGCAATACACCTTTTTCTACGGCACTCCGTCACCTTCGTGTCCATGAATGTCCTGCTGTAAAGTTCTGCTCATCCTGCCGAAGCGCGGGGTTGAGTTATTAAAAAAAGAAATGGTATTTTACTCAAGTTTCTATTAAGAGAATTATTTGGACGTAAACCCATGGTTAGGTTACAGCAGTTTGGAAAGTGCAGCTCTCTCGAACCCCTCTCCCCGGGCAGTACATGCTCCAAAACCACCAGAAGGAAAAATAATTCCCACATCTTCCACTCTGGGGTCTTCTCCCTGCTCCAGGCCCTGCAGCTCCACAGCGGACAACAAGCGGGTGTGTGCCGGAGGATGCTGGGCTGGGAGCGGTCTTAGGGCGAGGGGCGGCTCTGCCCGGGCTTCTTTACACACCTCCTTGTTTCGGTTTAACTGGCTGGCAGCGGCTGGGCTACTAGGTGTCTTGTTCTTCCCCTCCTTTTGGCTGCGTCTGGCTCGTTTTAATAAAGCAAATCTCGCCGTCTGTTTTCCGTGCATATTTAAATTAGAACCAGGGCTGGTGCCGACCCTGCCGCTGCGCGCTGGAAGAAGTAAGTAAAGACGTGTCCGGCGCCGGTGAGGCTCCGTTCTCCAGAGTAGCGTACTCGCGGCTTGTTTTCCCCTTGTGTCTTTGGGGCAGTCTATGCCGGGCTCGTGAGTGAACTGTCGCGTCTGCCCGGCGCTCGGCGGGGCCGCGATCTTCGTTGCCCGATGCTCAGGACCCAATGCTTCGGTGACCTGTGATCGGTGGGACCTGGGCAGGCGGTGGTGTCAGATGTCCCCGCCGTGTTCTGCCCCGTTATGAGAGAGAGGAGCGCAGGGAAGGGCGTCTTCCAAGGAGCTGGGAGGACAGGGGGCAGGCTGCCGTGAGGGGAGAGTCGTCGGTTCGCAAAGCTGACAGCGTCGCGGCTCTTCCGGGCTCGCGGCAGCCCTGGGGGATCTGCGCCGGGGTGCGGGACCTCTCCGCAGGCCTGCCCCCTCCTTGAGGCCCCGGACGGTCCCACTCGAGGGCTGTCAGAAGCCCAGTTCGGTGTGGGCAACGGCACCGGGCGAACTTCGTTGTGTCTCGCGTCTCTCCGGGAGTCGGCTTGTTCAGGCCGAGCTGCAGTGATCTGGACACCCTCCGGCAAGCGTTAGCTGGGGCGCGGGGTGCCTTTCAGAAGCCCCACCGAAGCTCCCGGAGCGCAGACCGAGGTGTTCCCGTAGCCGGGCCGTCGCTTCTCCCCTGTCGGGCGGGGGATTCCGCACACAGAACCGCTGACCGTGAGCGAGCAGGGAAGGTTCAGTGCGGTTTCGCTTCCAGCAGAGAACGGGCATTCCGGGGCGGAGGGTTTCCCGCAGCCAAGGAGCTGCCGGAGCCGTCGGGCGGCCCGGGTGAGGGTGGGGGAGACCTACTTTGGTGTTTTCAGGGTAAAAGCAGAAGGAGGAGACCTGCTTAAGGTGACTAACGATGAAATGTTACTGGTGTTCGGATTTAAAACAATTCATTACCAATTTTCCCGTCTGAGGCTGAAGCTCTAGTAAAATAATAAATCAGCTAAACAAAAGCCGGCTTTAATTTACTGGCCCAGCGCTAATTAGAAACATCATTTGAGCAATAAACTTAAACACTTCCAGCAAATAATGCACGGGAAACCTTTCTCTCCTGTGTCTGGGCGTTTGTGGCTGGGCTGCGTTAAGACCTAGCTTCGTCTGTGGTGGAATTTGCTCTCCCCGGGATGAATAATTGTAGAGGGGGGAGGAGGTGGGAGGGTGTGTGTGTGTGGAACGACGGGATCCGAGTAGGCTATAATTGAAGAGCCCTTGTCACCTCTGCTTTTATGTATGTTACTGTAGAAGTCCATCAGCAGCTCCTTGATGGTGTCTGAGGCGAAGTGGTAGCTCCTCCAGCAGCAGGAGATACTGTATTCCATTAAAAGGACCGGGTGCCCGTGCGTGCCGCCGAGAGGGAAGCTCTCAGGGCTAAAAGCCACTTGAAGACTTCAGCCCGATTGATCTGTATTCTCTCGTTATAATCCGTCTCATCATACTTGAGTTAATGAGGCAGGGGCGGGGGTGATCTGATGGTCCTTGACAAACTCATTAGGGAGGCTGCGGGACATTTTATTTGACTGTTAAACATCGTGTTTGTTTGGTTTAAGCAGTGCCAACATCAGCATGCCGCTGCCTGGAGCAATAGTGTTTTGTTTAGTGAGGGCTTCTGGAAAAGGATCCTGGAAGGAGAGCTCGGTGTGTGCAGCCTGCTTGCTCCAGCCCCTGCTCTTAGCCCTGTTTCTGCCTCTGCTCCTACCCGTTTCTGCTCTTGCTCCTATCCCTGCTCCTATCTCTGCTCCTGCCCTTTTTCTCAGCACCGAGGGGAACTGGGTTTGGGGTTCAGCCATCTGGACATAGTATGAGGTTTTCTTCATGGTGAGGATGGCAAAGTAGCAGCCAAGGGCTGCAGTTCAAATGTGCAACATCTTCTTTCCCCTCTCTTTTTAAAGAAGACGCTGTGTGTTTTTATTAACCCATAAAAAGTCAGTAGCAGAAAATGGGAAAACGACTGCGATTTTTAGCAAGAAGCACTCACGTTTCTCATGTTATTATGCTGCATATTTGCATTTCTTGCCTATCAAAATGATAGATGATACATATTTTAGAGGTTTCTTTTAGTTCCAAACCATGTATTTTTAAAGTTTCTGTAGTACTTCACCAACACAAGGTGTAATTTTTAAGGCAAAGCCAAGTGTAATGAAATTGACTTGAGGCTCTTACTGGATTTCTGTCAGTGTCTTTTTCTTCCTCCCTCTCTCCTTGTTGCAGGGGGAAAGTAAATGCAGGAGCAGGTGCTCCTGAAAGGATAAGTGTTTTTATGAATAGTATATGAAATATCTGTGTATATGTATAAACTTTGTTCATAGCAGCCATGTAGATGAGACCCACTTAGTATTCCCCTATTTTGTAGTGGTTGGTTTCCTCTCTGTCCTTTCGTTTCAGGGAAATATTTTTTTCAGAAAGCAGAGTAATTAGTCTACTTGTGGAACCTAATGTTGTAGGTTTTTAATTTTTTCCCCCCTGGAGATCAGTCTCCAAACATTCTTGGCTTTAAGTGCTTTGCAGGACTCTGCTTCCATTTATAGAAGAACAGTATGGGAAAAGAGCTAGTGCCCTTTGCCTGTCATTTTCATACATTCCTGCACTGCTGATGGAGCTTGAACTGCTGCAGGGAATGTATGGGTTTGAAAAGAAATGGTTCAGTAATGCACACTGCATTTCTCCATGGCAGAACCAGGCTCAGAGTTACAGTAAATGCTGCTGTGGGACTGGCAGATACAATGCTGTTTACTCTCAGGAGTATGCAGTGTGTATCTTTCCTTGGGAGTCAGCGTGGCCTGTGCTAAGCACTGTGTTCATGAAGTGAGTTGGTAGCACAGGTGAGGAGAAAAGGTGTTTTCATTTCTGTGTGTCACTACTGCATCTCATCAGTTAAGAGTATTGCATAAATCTTACATTTTTTTTCCATGAGGATTGTGTGGTGTGGGATTTAAATCATTTATAGATGCTCCTAAGCCTCCCCTAACTATTGTTCCTGCAATAGGAGTGTGGTGAGTTCCAATATTCCTTTAAGTACCTGATTTTTGCTTTCCTATTCAAATTTTAAAAAATAAACTTGCTCATATTCCAGTGTTTAACCATGAGCAGCCTGCAGCCAAAGGCTTTCTCCCATGCTTTGAGTCCCGTACTAGAGGTAGAATCTTCTCTTTTCTCCCGAAGGCTGCTTTCTGCTGTGAGATTGCTTTGGATACTAGCTACTGTTTTGTAGGTTTGCCTTCAGTAAATTGGTGATCAGGGAAAACCAGGCATGTTCACCAGAAAAGAGTGTTTCTAGTGCTTTTGGAGCATTTTCTTCTTGTTAAAAGTTCTTGTGGACCTTTTGTTTCATTTGGATGCAGTCGGGGTAGGTGCATGCTATTTGAGACAGTAGAAATAACTAAATTGATGTGTGCTGGCTGGTCTTCATTGACAATAAATAATCAGTTACATTAGCAACATCAAGTTTTAGAAGTATGAGAGCATGTAATGTGCCAGAACTTGGTCAACTGGACTTCCAATTGAATGCAAACTCTTTTTTTTTTTTTTTTTTTTTTCCCTTGAGGAAAACATGAGGTGGGCTGCAGAAATAATGTGTTGTCTGTTTCTTAAAAATGCCGCGAGGCTGAGTCAGCACTCCTTGTACAAATAAGAAAATTGCAAAGATGCTGTAAGCAAAGTCAAACTTCTGGAAATTACGACAGTGCAGAAATTTGCAGACGTTTGGCCATATCTTCTCTTTTT
Organism: Semnornis frantzii; assembly: GCA_013399775.1. Taxonomy (NCBI): domain Eukaryota; kingdom Metazoa; phylum Chordata; class Aves; order Piciformes; family Ramphastidae; genus Semnornis; species Semnornis frantzii. The sequence goes on along the minus strand of VWYK01056640.1, from coordinate 2,980 downwards.
ATCAGTAGCTGCATGATGATTGCTGTGTTTATTGCCATAGATGTTCACATATCTGTGCATATGTGTAAATAATCATTCCAAGGAACAACAGACTGTGTGGTTTTATTGCTCAGACAATTGTTTTAAAGATCAAAGACTTTGTGCAGCTAACCAAGATGAAGCATATTTATAAGTTAACGTAAAATACTCCAAGCTATACCCTTTAAAAATGTCAATTTCTAGCTCCAGAATGGAAGGCTTCTAATTTTAAACACTACTTTCTCAAATATCACACAGAGCAACGTGAAGTCCTTGGCTCCTCACCAGCCACTGTACAGCTTACAATCTTCCAGTGAGTTGCTGAGTGAAATTTATAAAGGCAAATGGTTTTGTGGGAGGAGGAAACCAGAGTGGGACTCAATCTTCTCAGCAGCACTGGTGACCAGCATAGAATAAATCAAGTCACTTGCTGCCTCCTCCCCATATTTTAAGATTATTATTTTGCCTTTGGGTGCAGTGGAAAAGGCATGTAATTTTTATTTAACTAAGAAAAACACCCCAAACTTCCCTGCTTCGA
>VWYK01056639.1:0-25963 GCA_013399775.1 Semnornis frantzii | reverse complement strand
CAAACCCCTGATCATTTTTGCAGACCTACTCTGGACCTGCTCCTTCTGGTCCATGTCCTTGTGTTGAGGATTCCAGATCTGTAATGATTCGTAGATTCATCTGTTTTGGTTCATAGATTGATAGAATGGTTTGGGTTGGAAGAGACTTTCAAGATCATCCAGTTCCAAACCCAGTGCCATGGGCAGGGGCACCTCCCACTAGCCCAGGTTGCTCAAGGCTTCATTCAGCCTGGCCTTCAACACCTCCAGGGAGGGAGCAGATGTTGTTATTATTAGTCAAAACCTGCTGGTTCAAACTCTACATCCAGTTTATTATTTTATTGAGTTCCATTTTGCTTGTTCTCAAACATCCATAACAATAATACAGAGGTGGTTGCCTTTTGAACTGAGCTGATGTGTTTGGTGATGGGGCACAAAGCACAATGAAATCCAGGTCACAGTTCTGTAGGGGTTCCAGGTCAGCAGCTCTGGCTGGCAGAGAGACTCGCTGCTGTCATCAGCATTGGAACTAATGCAGAGAGCTGATGTGTGAGCAGTTTGCCAGTTTTCATACTGGCATTTTTGCTCTCTGTAAGTGCACACAGATCAAAGGCTTCAGAACAAGTGAAGATGATTGGAAATGGGTCTGTAGGCTTGTGTAGATGTTTGTGTGAGAAATGATTGTTGAGTAATCTCTTTGGGATTTCTTGGCAAATGCAGTAAGATAAGTGAGTTCATAGAATCACAGAATGGGTTGGGTTGGAAGGGACCTTAGAGATCATTCAGTTCCAACCCCCCTGCCATGTGCAGGGACACCTCCCACCAGCATAGCTTGCTCAAGGCTTCATCCAGCCTGGCCTTCAACAGCTCCAGGGAGGGGGAAGCCTCCTTGGGCAACCTGTGCCAGTGTCTCCCTACCCTCACGAGCAAGAATTTCTTCCTCATCTCTACTCTCAATCTCCCTTCTTCCAGCTCAAAGCCATTGTCCCTTGTCCTGTCACTTGAAGCACTTGTCAGAAGTCCCTCTCCAGCTCTCCTGGAGCCACTTCAGGCACTGTAAGGCCACTAAACTTGTAGAATTAGAAGCAAAACCCAAGGTAGGATCATATGGCTAGCACTAGCACTCCTTTCAAATGCTCTTTGTCTTGCAATGGTTGCTCCATCTTAAATCACTTTATAGCTATTAGGAGGTGGAGGTCAAAGGCACAAATCTACTCTCTTGCCCAGAGGTCAGCTGCTGGTCACAGTTGTGTGGAGGCCCTGCCTACCTTCCCTCTTCTGTTCTTCTGTGCAGCACTGTGCCAAAGAGGACCACAGAACAATGCAAGCTCTGAACAAAGGTAGCACATTTGGGAGAAGAATAGCTTCACTCAAAAGAAAACAGCCATGTTTTGAACCAGGAAACCTCTCTGACAAGTGGTTAGCATGAGTTAACAGCTGAATGTTCTGATACCGAGGGAGAGCTTTGCTGTGAGGATGCTGGAGCCCTGGACCAGGCTGCCCAGAGAAGTTGTGGAGTCTTTGTCTCTGAGGGCTTTCAAAACCTACCTGAACATTGCAGACCTGTGCAATCTGCTCTGGGTGGCCCTGCTTTTAGAAAAGAGTTGGACTGGATGATTCCAGAGATCCCTTCTAACCTCCACACTCCTGGGATTCTAATTCTGTGAAGTCATTTGTGAAAACACAGAGTGAATCTAAGGCATGTTTGAGAGTGGCAAAAACCTTTAATCTTGATCTTATGGTTGGAGAAGATGTTGCTGTGTGTTTCACAACTGAGTCAATGTTTGAGATTCCTCAAACTAGCAGAATGAAGAAACTCTGACCTGAAACCCTCTTGGGATGAAAACTAGACCATCAGCAGTTCTCTCAGTCCTGGGGAAAGGGGAGGCAGAGCTGCTACAGCTGAAAAGTGCTGAGGCCTTTCCTGTGAAGGGGAAAAAAACCCCAAACCACTGAAAATTGTTCATCAGTTTAAAAGCACCACCAAAAAAAAACCAATCAATAGCTCACAGCTTCTATCTGCAGACATTGTGAAATCTTCTTTGAGGAACTGACAGTTCACTTAGGCAGTGGCTGGTGCCTGCTGCTGTTTGAAATGTCCTTGGCATTTCCAGGGCAGCTTCACCTCTGTGTAAAATTGTCCCCTCTGGGGAATCTGTTTTGCTTGCCCTTGGGATATTTCATAGATTCATAGAATGGTTTAGGTTGAAAGGGACCTTGAATATCTTCTAGTCTCATCTCCCCTGCATTGCACAAGTACCCCTCCCACTAGAGCAGCTTGCTCAAGACCTCCTCCAGCCCAACCTTGAACACCTCCAGGGTTAATTTAAGGGTGATGGAGCCCTGGAGCAGACTTCCTAGAGAGGTGGTGGAATCTCCATCTCTGGAGACATTCCAAACCCATCTGGATGTGTTCTTTGTGACCTTGTCTAGGTGAGCAGGAGGCTTGGACTCGATCTCCAGAGGTCCTTTCCAACCCCTACTATTGTGTGATTCTGTGATTGACTTAGGAGTGGTTGGTCATGCAAATTATTCCTTTATTGCCCAAATACAAGCTTACACATAAAAAATTAAAGCAGCAGAAAGTTGCCCAGAAAGCAGGGGCTTTATTCCCTTCCTAAAGTGCAGTAATCCTTAAACAAATGATTTCTGTGAGGTGAAGGCTTTCCTAGAAAGCTGCCTCCTGCCAAACACAAGTGGCCTTAAGGCCTTGGAACATTCCTGTTTGTTTCTGCCTCTTCCAGACTTCCTTCCCTTACCCTCACAGCCTGCTCATCAGCTGTCCATCTGGAGCCACTTCCATGTCCTTCTCGATTCCAGCCCTCTTTCTAATCAGCAGAAATAGCCTCTCTACATGGCACAGCATAAAGACCTGGGCTGGCAATTAACTGCACCTTAGGAAATGCTTTTCCAGCTTGATGGGAGGGTCATTAAATCACTTTAATTGGTGTCCTGCTGGAGGAGACTGTAGGTTTAGTTCTTGGCAGAGAGGGAACATTTGGAGTAGGTTTACATGGATTTCAGTTTCAGAAATGGATTTGGTGTGCCAGCTGTGATTACAAACACAGCAGAAAAAGGCAGCCCTGTACTTCACTTGCCTCTGACAAATGGGGAGGAAGGGGCAGAGTTTTCCCTCAGCCAGTCTGCTGATAGTACCAAACTGGCAGGAGCCAGACTAGCAGGCTGAGCTGCCATCCAGTGTGACCTGGACAGGCTGCAGAGCTGGGCAGAGAGCAGTCCAGTGCTGTTGACTAAGGGCAAGAGAAGGGTCCTGCAGCTGGGAAAGAACAATCCCAGGGATCAGCACAGGTTGGGGGCTGAGCTTTTGGAGAGCAGCTCTGGGGAAAGGGACTTGGGAGTGCTGGTGGACAGCAGGGGGCCCGTGAGCCAGCAGTGTGCCCCTGTGGCCAAGAAAGCCAAGGGCATCCTGGGGTGCATCAAGAAGAGTGTGGCCAGCAGGTGAGAGGGGTCCTACTCCTCCTCTGCTCTGCCCTGGTGTGGCCACAGCTGGACTAATGTGTCCCATTCTGAGCTTCCCAGTTCAAGAAAGACAAAGAACTACTGAAGTGGCTGCACCACAGGGCCACTGAGATGCTGAGGGGCCTGGAACATCTCTCCTGTGAGGAGAGGCTGAGAGAGCTGGGGATGGTCAGGCTGGAGAAGGGGAGGCTGAGGGGGATCTCGTCAGTGCTTACAGATAGCTAAGGGTGGGTGTCAGGAATGTGGGGCCAGACTCCTCTCAGTGTTCCCCAGTGAAGGGACAAGAGGTAATTGGCATGAACTTGAACATAGAAGTTCTGTCTAAACATGAAAAGGAAATTCTTTACTGTGAGGGTGGCCGAGCCCTGCAGCAGGCTGCCCCAAGGTTTGATGGAGTCTCCATCTCTGGAGACTTTGAAAGTCCACCTGGATATGTTCCTATGTGATCTGCTGTAGGTCCCCCTGCCTTGGCAGGGGTGTTGGACTTGAGGTCCCTTCCAACCCCTGCCATTTTGTGAACTGGCTTCCTAGAAGAAGCCATTTTTGTTTTGTTACCGTGTGGAAGGTCTGAGTTTGTTACTAGGTGGAAGCATCCTTACTTAGGGTTGCAAGATTGGTGACTTCCCTTTCCAAGGAAGAACAGGTAGAATCATAGAATCAGAGCCCTGTTAAGGTGGTCGAGGCTCCATCCCTGGAGCTAATTCAAGGTGAGGCTGCACAGGGCTCTGGGCAACCTGCTCTAGTGGAGGATGTCCCTGCTGACTGCAGGGGGATTGGACTGGATGAGCTTTGGAGGTCCCTTCCAGCCCATTCTGTGATTCTGTCTTTACAAAGCTCCTTGGACACCATCTTGGTGCAGCTTGCTCTGGGTGACCCTGCTTTGGCAGGAGGGTTGGACTCTGATCCCCAAAGGTCCCTTCCACCCCTTTTCATGCAGTGAATCTGGATGAAAGTCCTAAGCAGCATTGCAGCACAGTTCAGGGAAGAAAGGTTTCCAAAGTCCTGCTTTGCAATCTCACCATCTCGTGGCAGCCTGGGGCAGTGCCTCAGCATTCAGGCAGCAGACACAGAAAAGTTAATTTGTTTTAAGGCTTGAGAATGTGTCCCAGGCTATTAACTGGGACCTGGATTTCTAATCTTGGCTCTGAAAGCACCTTTTTGTTGTTTCTTTGAGAACACAGATTTCTTATTGCTTCCTTGCTCCTCAGCATCTTCCCATTTCTCTTCTCAATTCTGCCTTGCTAGAGCCATAGTTTTTAGCAGCCACCTAACACTGCCAGTGAAGTGCTGTCAGAACTTCGCACTGAGAGGAGAAAGCTCATAAATCTCATCAGTTCTCAGGGCTTTCATCCCCTTCTTCAGCCTTTCTATCCTCTGTCAGCTGTGCTTGTGAGGAGCAAGTGTTCCCCTTCACACCAAGGGACTGGCATCAAGTGCTTTTTATGTATCACTTGAAGCATGATCCTCACAGGCAATTAGGCCCTTGTGTGGAATTAATTTTGGTCAGGGATTGGAATAGTTCACCCAGGGAGGTGGTGGAGTCCCCATCCCTGGAGTCATTGAAGAAAGGTGTGGGCATGGCACTTGGGGACATGATTTAATGGCCATGGTGGGGTTGTGTTGATGGTTGGACTGGGTGATCTTAGAGAGCTTTTCCAACTCAAACACTTCAGCAATTCTGTGTTTATAGCAAGAAATCTGCAGAGTTCACAGAATCACAGAACTTTAGAGGTTGGAAGGGATCTCCAGAGATCATCCAGTCCAACCCCCCTGCCAAGGCAGGATCCTCCAGGGTAGCTCTCACAGGAATGCATCCAGGTGGGTTTGGAAAGTCTCCAGAGGAGACACCACAACCTCTCTGGGCAGCCTGTTGCAGGGCTCTGTCACCTTCACTCAAGAAAGTTGTCACTTTCTTGCTTTCAGCTATCTCAATTGGTTATAGGCCAAGAGAACCTCCCAAAGAGCCCAACCCCCAGATTACAGATCCGATCTCTAATCCCTATTTGATCTGGGGTGAGGATGGAGTAGGGAGAGTTGTTAGCCTTTCAGTCTCAGAGTGTGAGCCTGCCTGCCAGCTGATGCCTTCTTGTGTTCCCACCCCACAGCAACACGGACGTGCACACGGTGGCCTCGCTGCTCAAGCTGTACCTGAGGGAGCTCCCAGAGCCTGTCATTCCCTACGCAAAGTACGAGGAGTTCCTGGCCTGTGCCAAAATGCTCAGCAAGGAGGAAGAGACGGTGAGTTGGCAGCTCCAGGAAGAGGAAACCAGAGCCATTGTTTTAGCAAACTGCAGTTCCTCAGCTCCACCCCATCAGAGGGCAAGACCAGGAGCTGAAGGACAAGGGGCAAAGGCTTCAAATTAGAGCAGAGCAAATTCAGATTGGATGTTAGGAACAGTTTCTTTTTTATGAGGGTAGTGGAACACTGCAACAGGTTGCCCAGGGAGGTGGTTGAGGCCCCATCCTTGGAGGTATTCAAGGTGAGGCTGGGCAGGGCTGTGGGCAACCTGATCTAGTGGAGGATGTCCCTGCTGCCTGCAGGGGGTTTGGACTGGATGAGCTTTGGAGGTCCTTTCTAACCCAGGCCTTTCTATGAGTCTATGAAATTGAAAGCTGGCCTGTTCCAACCTGCTCTGATTTTGAGGAGGAGAAGAGCTGTCCCTCTTGTAAGAGGTGTCTCTATCAGCTGAGCCTGGTTTTATGTGGACACTGAAGTATCCCAGAATGCCAGATTGGAAGGGACCCCAAGGATCAGCTGATCCAACCTTTCTAGGTGATAATGGAGTGGAAATGAGGTGACCCAGCACCCTGGCAAGCTGAGTTCTAAAGCTGCCCAATGCAGAGGAATCCACTGCTTCCCTTGGGGGATTATTCCAACCCCTACAATTCTCACAGTGACAGATTTTCTTCTGGAGTCCAATTGGAATCTCCCCAGGAGTATCTTGTGCTCTTCAAGCTACAGTGTTTCCCTTGGTATGCATAGAAGGTAGAAAGGTGGCATTTAACCATGGCGCTCTGTGCTATATTGAGGCTATGCCTCATGGACAATGTGGAAATGCTTTGGAGTCTTTTAGTTTCATTTAGTCTTTTTCACTGCTTCCTTTTGTCTCTGCACTGTGTAAGGTAAAACTGTTTTTGAAGCTCTGAGTTGAGAGCAGACTGGTTAAACCTTAGCACTTCTCAGCTAGGAATGGAATTTTCACTTCAGAAGAAACTGCCCAGTAAACCTGGGGCAAGAGTTCTTGGTACCTAGGTGATTTGAAGGCAAAATAAAGAAGTGTATCATACCCTTAACTGTTTGTTGCATGTCACTGAAGCCAGTTCCAGTAACCATCACTGTGCTCAACAGCATCTGGCACTGTGGTGCACGATCATTCTGTACTGGAAGGGGACAGGGTTTAGTAGTTGCTGTCCAGTTCTTGCCATTAAATCCTTTTCTTCTGAGTGTCAGGATGGCAACTTTCACTGACTCCTAGCTGAAGGCCAACAAATTCCATCCATTGCTGATCACTGAAACAGAAGGCCTCACAAAGAGGAAAGCGCACCCCTGGAAGTGGAGAACCTTTCAGACTCTGGCATAGAATCATAGAATGGTTTGGGTTTGAAGGGACCTTAAAAATCATCTAGTTCCAAGCACCCTCTTTGCCAAGAATTTCTTCCTCATCTCCACTTTCAATCTCCCTTCTCCCAGCTCAAAGCCATTCTCCCTTACCCTGTCACTCCCAGCCCTTATCAATGTCCCTCCTCAAATCTACTATGTCCCTTACTCTAAGGCTGCTTTAAGGTCTCCCTGCAACCTTCTCTTCTCCAGTGGGAACAGCCCCAACTCTCTGAGCCTGTACCCAGCCCTCTGACCATCTTTGTGGATGTGTCCAGCAGCTCCAGGTCCTTCTTGTGCTGGCTGCACCAGAACTGGAGGCAGTTCTACAGGTGAGGTCTCAGCAGAGGAGAGGGACAGAATCCCCTCCCTGTGCTGCTGCTCTCTGTGCTCTGGATGCAGCCAGCACACAGCTGCCTGCAGGGCTGCCAGTGACCATTGCTGACTCCTGGGCAGTCTGTCATGAACTTCATGAGGTTGGTATGGGCCAAGACTGTGTGAAGCCTGCCCAAGTCCCTGTGGATGCCATCCCTTCCCTCCAGTGTGTCAGCTGGAACACGCAGCTTGGATTCTGGAAGCTGTCCCTGATGGTGACCTATGTACAGCATTAAACACTGCAGCTTCAGTGGTGTGTGCTCCTTGCCTGCTGAGAGAAATTGCTGACCTTTCCTGAGTCATTGGTGAAATACCAACAACTGCTGCCTCTTCATTCCATTTTTTCTTTGTTTTAATCCTTAAATCACATACAGGGCCTTAAAGAACTGGTGAAGCAAGTGAAGAGCCTGCCAGCTGTGAATTACAATCTGCTGAAATATATCTGCAGGTGAGTGGCTTTGCAAGAACATCACTGTGGCATTTCCAGCTGGGAGCTGCCAGACAGCCCTGCCTGTCTGTGTGCCCTGAAGGAAAAGCCTTGTCCCTGGTCAGAGGATGGCTGAACTTCAGGGAATGCACTAAAACCAGAGGTTTGCTGCATGACTCAGCACTGATTTGCTCCATCAAGGTGCACAGTTATGGTTTTGCTTTCATAAGCAGGCTGCATCCAGCAGGAAGTGTAAGGCAGAATTCAATACCACAGCATCTCACAGTATGGTAGGGCTGGGAAGGGACCTCTGGAGATCATTGAGTCTAGCACTCCTGCCAAGGCAAGTTTGACCCTGCTTTTGCCAATAAAAGTTGGACCAGAATGAACCTTGAGATCCCTTCCAGCCTGACATTCCATGATTCTATGATCATGGAATCCTGGAATGTTTTGGGTTGAAAGGGACCTCTATAGGTCATCTAATCTAGTACCTGAAGGGGCTACAAGAAGGCTGCAGAGGGACTGTTCCTGAAGGCCTGCAGGGAGAGGATGAGGGACAGTGGTTTGAAATGGGAGCAGAGCAGATTGCGATTGGGCAGAGTGAGGAACAAGTTTTGCACCGGAAGTGTGCTGGATCCCTGCCACAGGTTGCCCAGGGAGGTGGTCGAGGCCTCATCCCTGAAGATATTCAAGGTGAGGCTGGACAGGGCTGTGGGCAGCCTGATGTAGTTGAGGGTGTCCCTGCTGACTGCAGAGGCGGTTGGCCTGGATGACTTTTGGAGGTCCCTTCCAACCCAAACCATTCTATGATTCTATGAATTTATTTTATTTTTTGTGTCTTTTTTAACATGTTCCTTAAAGGCCTCTTTTCCCCTCCCCTCCAGGTTCCTGGATGAGGTCCAGTCTTACTCAGGTGTCAACAAAATGAGTGTGCAAAACCTGGCGACCGTGTTTGGCCCCAACATCCTTCGCCCCAAGGTGGAAGATCCTCTGACTATCATGGAGGGTGAGCTTGCTGAGCAGAACTGGTGGTAGAAAGGAGGAATGTTTTTAGGTTTGGTAACAGGACATACCAGTAAGTTCCATATATCTGTTTTTACAGACACAGAATTCTTCAGCTTGAATGAACTCCTGGGTAAAAAAAACTTTGCAGTTGACTCTAAAAGCGACTGAAATGTGCAGCTCTGCAAATAGGCTTTGCATGAGGTTGTGCTGCCCTGGCAGCTTCACTAAAAAATGGACTACTTCTCTCCAAACTTGCTGCAAATCCAGCATGTTCTTATTCAGCATGTGTGCTTGGAGTGCACTTGATGTTTAATCTTCAGTTCTGAGGGCTGAGAAAAAGTTACTCCATGCTCACACTGCAGTGACCCATGTCAAATGTCTCATGTCTGTGATGGGGCTCAGCCTGTCAGCAGCATTCTGTTACTGACAGCAGTGTTCAGCTGTAGCATTTGACTACAAAAACATGGCCATGAAAATCTCACTGAATCACACAGTGGGAGGGGTTGGAAGGGACCTGTGGAGATCATCCAGTCCAGCCCAATTCTTTACACCACGTCTATGTTGTTGTGAACACCAGGGTTAGATGTCTGAACAGCAGCTCAGACAAGCTAGGAAACCTCCTAGCAGGAGAAGGGGCTTTAATCATGGAATCACAGAGTGGTTTGGGTTGGAAGGGACCTTAAAGATCATCTAGTTCCAATCCCCTACTGTGGGCAGGGCCACCTTCCACTAGACCATCTAACCTGACTTCCAGGTTTGGAGCCTTCACAACTTCTCTGTGCAACCTGTGCCAGTGTCTCACCATTCTGCCTCAAGTCTCATCTCAATCCAGCTTCTTCCAGTTTGAAGCCATCACCCTTTGTCCTGCCACTCCATGGCTTTGTACAAGGTCCATCTCCACCTCTCCTTTAGCTCCTTCAAACATCGCATGGCTGCTCTAAGGTCTCCCTGCAGCCTTCTCCAGGCTCTACAACCCCAACTTTCCCAGCCTGTCCTCAGCCAACTGCTCCAGCCTTTACATGACTGTTGTGGCTTCCTCTGTCCCTGCTCCAACAGGTCCCTGCTGCTCCTGTGCTGAGGGCTTCAGAGCCAGTGGGGTCTAAGCAGAGCAGAGGGGCAGAATCCCCTCCCTTCCCCTGCTCCCCACACTGCTGGGGCTCAGCCCAGCACACTGCGGGTTTCTGGACTGCCAGCTCACCTTGCTGGCTCATGTTGAGCTGCTCATCACTAGCACTCCCAGGGCCTTCTTATCACTGCTCTCTTCCCATTCTGGGTGCATCACCTAGAATTGACCTGATCCAGGTGCAAGACCTTGCACCTTCGCTTCAGTGTCTGGATTCTCATTGTCACAAAGTATGGTTTGATCATGCATTTAACTCAGAAGGGCTTGCAAGAGCAGGGGTCCAGTTTACCTGCATGTTTGTTATGACTCTGCATGAGCATCATGAAGCTTCAAAGACCTTTAAATCTGCATTGCTGGCTTCCCCCTGGATTCTGTGTGTACTTGACTGTCTGATTCAGGGGTGCAGAGATAAGCTTCACTGTGTCACTGAAGCCTTTGTTTGCACAGCTTCCATCATATTTTGAGAACCAGAGCCTTTCCTGCTTCGTTTCCTCCCTCCCAACTGTCTCATCATGTCTCTTGCAGAAGTGACATTTGCTGTGCATGAGTGCATGCTGCCCCTCCCCTCATCTTCACCCTGTCTCTTTTTACCTCCAGAAGTCCCAGTCTGACTGCAGGGGTAGCTCCTCTTACCTCCACACTTCTGTACAGCTTTATAGCTTGATAGATAATTGCTGTGAATGTTTTGCTTGGCCCAGCAGAAAACTATGCTTTTTTTCCCCCATGCTTTTGCACATAGCACAAAAAGTCCTTCAAAGTACTCAGCACATTGGAATTGGAGAGAAATGTTATAGAGCTGATGTGCATTGTGGAAGTCAGTGAGAGCAGTGTCTCACAGGATGCCAGGCTCTGATGCCGTATCATGTGTCTTGAGGTCACCTGGGGCAGGGGAGACAAGTGGGTATGTGGGATGGGTTGATCTGATGGAAAGGAGTCCCATGGAGAAGGACCTCACAGTCCATGTGGACACTAAGTTATCTGTGGGACACCACTGTGCCCTTGTAGCCAAAAAGGGCAATGGTGTCCTGGGGTTCATTAAGAAGAGTGTGGCCACGAGGTCGTGGGAGGTTCTCCTCCCTCTCTGCTCTGCTGAGGCCATATCTGGAGTAGTGTGTCCAGTTCTGGGCTCTCCAGTTCAACAAGGGCAGGGACTTGCTGAGGAAGGGATAGAAGAAGATGGGTTACAAAGATGGTGAGGGACTGAAGCATCTCTCTGATGAGGAAAGACTCAGAGAATTGAGGCTTTCTAGCCTGGTGAAGAACAGCCTGAGGAGGGATCTCATCAGTGTTTAAAGGGTGGTTGTCAGGAGGATGGCACCAGGGTTTGTGCTGGGCTGCATCCAGAGGAGTTTGGGCAGCAAGGTAAGAGAGGAGATTCTGCCCCTTGACACTGCTCTGCTGAGAGCTCTCCTCAATCCTGCCTCCAGACCCAGAGCTGCTGGAAAGAGGCCAGAGGAGGCCACAAGGGTGGTCCAAGGGCTGGAGCACCTCTGCTGTGAGGACAGACTGAGGGATCTGGGGTTGTTCAGCCTGGAGAAGGGAAGGCTCCAGGCAGACCTTAGAGTAGCCTACCAGGATTTGGAGGGGGGTACAGGAGAGCTGGAGAGGGACTTTTTTACCAAAGTATGGACTGTCAGGATGAGGAGTAATGGCTTCTCACAGGAAGAATCATAGAATGGGCTGGGCTGGAAGGGACCTCCAAAGATCATCCAGTCCAATCCCTCTGCAGGACTTCCTGAACTAGATCAGGTTGCCCACAGCCCTGTCAAGCATCACCTTGAGTATCTCCGGGGATGGAGCCTCAACCACTTCCCACCACAACCAATTCCAGTGCTCCAGCACCCTCATGGTGCACAGCTTGTTCCTAACATCCAATCTACATCTACTGTTCTCTAGTTTCAAACCATTGCCGCTTAGAAGATGGATTTAGGTGAGACATGAAGAAGAATTTCTTCCCCATGAGGGTGATGAGGCACTGGAACAGCTTGCCCAGAGAAGTTATGGAGGCTGCAAATGCAGAAGTGTTGAAAGCTAGGTTGGGTGGAGCCTCAAATGAACTGCTCTAGTGGAAGGTGAAGGACCTCAGTAGGAGGTGGAGCACCTCAAGGGAAAGTGTCCCTGCCTGTGGCATGGGGTTTGAAACTTTGAGGTCCCTTCCAACCTAAACCCTTGTGTTATTGTGATCTGTAGAACCTGATGACTAAAGTACAGGTAGGCCCTAAACAAAACAGGCCATTGATGACCACGTGCTTGGTGTCTCCTTTCAGGTACAGTAGTAGTGCAGCAGCTGATGTCAGTGATGATCAGCAAGCACGAGGAGCTGTTTCCCAAGGATACAGACCTGCAGATGGGACCAGAGGTGTGCAACAACAACAATAATGAAATACCAAAGAAAGCAGCTGTGGGGCAGCTGCAGAACAAAGAGAACAACAACACCAAGGAGACTGCGGTGAGGCGCTGCTCTTGGGAGAAACCTGAGTCTCCCCAGAGGGGGAGCATGGACAATGAGTCTCAAATCGCTCTGCCAGGCAGCAAGACAAATAGCCCCAGGAACAGCATCCAGAAAGCAGATGTCACCAGGAGCCCCCCACTCACGGTGAAAAAAAATCCTGCTTTCAACAAGGGCAGTGGCATCGTCACCAACGGCTCCTTCAGCAACTCTGTGGAGGGACCGGAGAAGAGCCAGACCCTGCCCAACTGCAGCCTGCAAGCCAGGAGAACCTCATCCATCAAAGGAGCTGTGACCAAGATGGGCACACACAGCGTGCAGAACGGAGGGGTGCGGATGGGCCTCTCCAGCACGGATGGGCACAGCAATGCCCTCGGCAGCCGCGGCCTGGGCTGGGTGCCCAACGGCTACGTCACGCTGAGGGACAACAAGCAGAAGGAAGCGGTGGGTGAGTCGGGGCAGCACAACAGGCTCTCCACCTATGACAATGTCCACCAACAGTTCTCTATGGTGAACTCTGATGACAAACAGAGCGTGGACAGTGCCACCTGGTCAACGTCCTCTTGTGAAATATCCCTCCCTGAGCACTCCAACTCCTGTCGTTCCTCCACCACCACTTGCCCCGAGCAGGACTTTTATGCGGGTAACTTTGAAGACTCTGTGCTGGATGGTCCACCCCATGAAGATCTCTCTAACCCAGATGATTATGAGAACAAAAGTGACAGGAGGAGTGTGGGGGCCCACAGCAGCCGAGCCACCAGCAGCAGCGATAATGGTGAAACGTTTGTGGCCAACAGCAGTACTAACAATCACAGTGCTCTGCACAGCCTGGTGTCCAGCTTGAAACAGGAGATGGCCAAGCAAAAAGTAGAGTATGAGACAAGGATAAAAAGGTAAGAGGGGTTTGGCTCTACCATCTGACTGCCTTTTGCAGAGTAAATCCAAAATCTTTTCGCTCTTGTGACTTGCCAGCGACCTGCACTAGGGGCAGTCACTGGGTGCTTGACACCAAGTGGCTGGAAGGAACCTCTGGAGAGGTTCATCTAGTCCAACTCCCTAGCTAACACGGCTATGCCTAGATCAGGTCACACAGGAACACATCCAAGTGGGTTTTGAAAGTCTGCAGAGACGGAGACTCCACACTCTCTCTGGGTAGCCTGCTCCAGGGCTCCAGCACCCTCAAACCAACAAGCTTCTCCTTAAGTTCAAGTGAAACCTCCCGTATTCTAGTTTGTGCTCATTTTCCCTTGCCCTATCACTAGCCATCACTCATTCTCATCATCTCCACCCTTTGGCTATTAATCCTCATTGAGAAGATCTCCTCTCAGGCTGCTCTTTTCCAGGCCAAACAGCCCCAGGTCTCTTAGCCTTTCCTCCTCACAGAGATGCTTCAGGCCTCTCAGCACCTTTGAACTCTGTCCAGCAGTTTCCTGTCTCTCTTAAACTGAGGAGCCCACAACTGGACCTAATACTCCAGGTGAGGCCTCACCAGGGCAAAGTAGAGGGAGAGGAGGTCCTCCTTTGTTTGACCTGCTGGCCACACTCTTCTCAATGCACCCCAAAAGACCACTGACCTCCTTCACTACGAGGGCACATTGCTGGCTCATCGTGACCAGCACTCCCTCTGCATCCTTCTCCACAGAGCTGCTTCCCAGCAGCTCACCCCTCACCTGTACGGGTACAGGGAATATTCCATCCCCAGGTGCAGGACTCTACACTTGCCCTTGTTCAGCTTCCTGAGGTTCCCCTCTACCCAGCTCTCCAGCCTGGCCATGTCCCTTGAATGGCAGCACAACCTGACAGGGTCTCACCACCATTCCCAGTTTGGTGCCATCAGCAAACTGGCTGGGAGTTCATCCAGGTCACTGGATGTTGAACAAGACCTAGTCCACCACAAGCTACAGGCCTCCAACTAGACTCTGCAGCACTGAGCTCAGCCCTCTGAGCTCTGTCCTTCAGCTACTTCTCAGCCCCACTCTGTCCACTCCTCTAACCCACACTTCCTGAGCTTACCTATGAGGATGTTCTTTGAGATGCCCCTCTCTGAGGCGGCCTCACTCGGCGCCCCTCTCCAAGCTTTCTATAAGACACATGTGTGAACCTGGTGGTGGTATGAGCTGCTGCTTGAGTGAGTGAGGAGTGCCACTCAGGGGCTGTCTGCTGTTGTTTCCTCTTTGCAGCTTGGAGCAGAGAAACCTCTCCCTGGAGACAGAAATGCTGGCCCTGCATGAAGAGCTGGACCAAGAGCGGAAGAAGTTCACCATGGTGGAAATCAAGATGCGTAATGCGGAGCGGGCCAAGGAGGACGCGGAGAAGAGGAACGATATGCTGCAGAAGGAAATGGAGCAGTTCTTCTCCACCTTTGGAGAACTGACAGTGGAGTCTCGCAGACCAGAAAGGGGCAACACCATCTGGATCCAGTGAGCGTTGGAAGAGGACTGTGGGACTTAGGGGTAGGGCTGGGGGGTGCTATACTGTAGCAGGTGGCTGGTCACCTGTCTGAGGCGAGTACTCAACCTGATGCTGTGGCCCCTCGAGGGAAGAAAGGGTACAGACATGAACTGCTCCCATCTCCAGTGTGTACAGCTCAAAGCATACTCTTTGAGTGCTTCATCAGACTACTGTCAAGTGTTACAACTGGATTCCCTGTACAGAACCTTTGAAAACAATGAGCTTAGAGAGCAGGAGATGTATCTCCAGAAGTATTTTAAGGCAGGTCTTGTATTTAAAGTGGTCAAATTGAAATCTGGTTGCAATCAAGCTTTATATCGAAGGCTTTTCTCCCTTGCACTTATCATAATAAGCTATTTTTGGCATTGTGTCACCATCAGCTTATTTTGTATATCAAATGTTTTGGGGGTTGTTATTTTTTTTGTTTTGTTGTTGTTGGTTTTTGTTTTGTGGGGGGGTTTGTTGCCCTTCTTGCTGGGGGGTGAAGATAAACAGAGGTGTTAAGGTTGCTGTGCTGATGGCTAACCCTGATTCGCGTCGCAGGATGAGGTCCAGCAGCCAGAATAGAAGATACCAGGCCACCCATAGCACAAAAACCACACAAGGAGACCAAGCCAGCAAAACTGTAGCTGATGGAAAAAGGGTAAACAGCTGTTTGATTGAGGGCAAATGTGGGTGACAGAAGTTGGGAGAGGGAAAACCAGGGAGGTGGTTGGGGCCCCATCACTGGGGAGATATTCACAGTGAGGCTGGACAGGGCTGTGGGCAGTCTGCTCTAGTGGAGGATGTCCCTGCTGCCTGCAAGGGAGTTGGACTGGATGAGCTCTGGAGGTCCCTTCTAACCCAGCCCATTCTGTGATTCTGTCTTTACAAAGCTTCCTGGATGCAATCTTGTGCTCTATGTGACCCTGCTTTGGCAGGAGGCTTGGACTCGATGATCCCCAGGGGATCTTAAGAATGTTTATAAGTATCTGAAGGGTGAGGGGCAAGAAGCAAGGGCTGAGCTCTTTTCAGTGGTGTCCTGTGATGGGAACAGGGACAGTGGACACAAACTGAAAGCCAGAAAGTTCCACCTCAACACGAGGGAAAAATTCATTATTGTTAGGGTGCTGGAGGCCTGGAGCAGGCTGCCCCAGAGAGGTTGTGGGGTCTCCTTCTGTGGAGACTTTCAAGACTCACGTGGATATGTTCTTGTGTCCTAGGTGATCCTGCTCTGGCAGGAGGGGTTGGACATGATGATCTCTGGAGATCCCTACCAACCCCTACCATTCCAGGATTAGCAAGTTATCCTCTTGCCTGAGTGCTACATGAAGTTACTCTCAAGTACTATGACTGTGAAAGTTCCCAGGTTGTCAGCATCACCAGAGGAACACCTACAGGGAGCAGCCTGGAGCTTGGCAGCCTGCAGTATGCCAGTGAAAAAGGAGAAGCAAAGCCATGCTGTAAATTAATCACTTGTCTGGCAGGTTTGCACAGAACAAGGGGAACTGGTACTGTGATCAAACAGAACTGGTACTGGCTGTGCCACGCTGAGGACCTGTAGTCTGTACCTGGGCGTTTAGGAGTGCCCGAGAGGGCTGCTGAGGTGTTCGGCCTCCCTCTGCTGGCACTGAGATGTACTGCAGCGGGGATTTACCGCTAGTTCAGAAACAGTCTTACAGTCGTTTTGGATGGAAGAGCTCTTTAAGCTCATCCAGTCCAGCCATTGTCTGACTCTACCAAATCTGATACTAAACCATGTCCCTCAGAACCACATCTCTGCCTCTGAAACACCTCCAAGGAGCCTCTTGGAATCCCCTCCCTGCCCCTGCTGCCCATGCTGCTGAGGCTCAGCCCAGTCCAGGATTGGTTTCTGGGCTGCCAGCTCATGTTGCTAGCTCAAGTTGAGCCTCTCCTCACCCAGCACCCCCAAGTCCTTTTCCTCAGCACTGCTCTGTGCCCATTCTCCACCCACCTTAGATGTGTGCTTGGGATCGCCCCAGGCCAAGTGCAGGACCTTGCAGTGGGCTTTGTTGAACTTTACAAGGTTGGCATTGGCCCACACCTCCAATTTGTCCAGGTCCCTCTGGATGATCCCTTAATTCCAGCCTGTCAGCTGCACCACACAGCTTGGTGTCGTTAGCAGACTTGCTGAGGGCACCTCCATCCCACTGTCTCCAACAAAGATGTTAAACAGTGCTAGTCCCAGTGCTGGCCCCTGAGGAACACCACTCTTCACTTGTCTCCTCTCAGACATCAACCCATTGACTGTTACTCTGTGTGTGCAATCACCAAGCTGATTCCTTATCCACCAAGTGGTCCTCAAGCATCGGATCCACATCTCTCCACTTTAGAGACCAGGATGACCTGGGGGCCCCTTTGCACAAGTCCAGGTAGAGGACATCAGCTTGTCCCTTGTCCATCAGTGCTGTTACTCCCATCACAGAACGCCATCAAATTTGTCAGGCATGATTTGCCTGTGTTGGCTGCCACCAATCCTGTGCTGCAGCAGAGTAATTAAACTTCCTAACACTTCTTTGCCACATTTGTCTTTCAGCATCTCCTGGAGCAAGTTTCCCAAATATGAAAATGAATAACTAAGTTGAAAAGGAATAGCTAAGTTGTTCAGTGATCTGCAGAGCTGCTTTCTTAGGCTTTCTGAAGAATGAGGAGGAAAGACTCTTGTTAAGGGTACCACTGAAAGCTCTTTCGGCTCTACTTGATCCAAGAGTTAAGGTAATAGTCCAGAATTTCTTGAGAAGGGTCCAGTTTGCTGTAAAGAACAACTATTTTACAAATATTTCCTGTGTGGCATCCCTGGAGGCATGGAACAGAGGCAGGGTGAGGAGACACAGAATAAGCAGGTACACTGATTTGCATGTTTTGACAGCCCAGTCAAAACAATGAGTTGCTTCCAGCTGCAACTACAATTAATTCCCTTTCTTCTCCTGAATTCCCTCAGGAGTCTGCCCATCTGCAGACCACCTGTGCCCCCAGCAAATCCTCAAGGAAGTGAGGGGGAGGGGAGAAGGATCTGGTAGGACAGAGATGAACACATTCTTGTAATGTGGGCATGCAAAATGAAAGGAAACAGATGGCAGAGATGAGGAGATCAAGGAAGTGAACAGAGCTGCAATTGCCATGAATAGGTGGTGGTAATTTGTCCTCATTTACACAATCATTGAATCACAGAATTGTTTTGGTTGGAAGAAACCTCTAAGATCACCCAGTCCAACCATCAGTTCAACACCACCATGGCCACTAAACCATGTCCCCAAGTGCCATGGCCACAGGTTTCGTGAACAGCTCCAGGGATGGGGACTCCACAACCTTTTCCAACCTCTACCACTCTTGCAGCAAACAAATTGTTCCTCATCTCCAACCTAACGCTCCCCTGACACAATTTCAGGCCTGTGCCTCTCCTTCTATCACCTGAGACTAGAGAAGAGACCAATCTCCACCTGGCTCCAACGTCTTTTTAGGTAATTGTGGAGCATCCTTTCTGACAGCTTGTCTCTACACAAAGGTTACTACCACTAGTGTTGTTTTACTGGCTCTTTCTGGGCCAGCAGCTGTAACTAGCTCATCTGGTTCACAGAGCAGTTCCCTTCTTTTTATGTATCCATGTGGAGATACCCAGCAAAGGCATTGCTCTAAGAGCTCCCTGCAAGCCCAGAAGCTCCAGCAGGTCAGCTGGTTCTCTGTGAATTACCAGTCCCTTGCTCTGGGAGCTGCTAATGGGCCCCAGACTGTCATTTAGCATCTCTAGAGCAGGAAATAAAATTATACACAGAAGATGTCCTGCTGATACAAATTACCATAGCTCTAAGTGGTTTAGGAAGCAGTGAGGGAAGCTGAGCTGCTTCCTCTTAGAAGCTGTCCTAATGTGTGTGTGTTTACAAAGAGCATTGGTACTCTGCTTGTGCTGGAGAAATGCTTGTCAGCAACTAAACAACTTTCTTCAGCGTGCCAACAATATTAGAGAGTTCAAACAGTTTCTGAGGCCAGGAACATGCACTTGATGCAGATTTACTCCTCCCTTTCTCCCCAGGGGATCCCTGCTAAGGAGCTTTCCGTGCAGTGCAATTCCATCGCTGAATCTCCTCAATGCAAGGGTGGCAAATCCTTTCTCTCTCTGTCTGTGCTGCTCTCTCCACATTGAAGAGGCTTAAAAAGATCCATGCTCAGCAGGGCTTTATTGTGATGTCTACAGTACTGTTATGAATGGTGTAAAACACTACTATGAGCACAGCTGCAATTTGGAGCTGCAGAGTGTTTAGGAGGGGACTTGGCTTGAGACCAACTCAGGTTATTTTGAGTCCCAGTGTTTCCTACATTGTTCAAAAGCATTCTCCTTATTTTCCATCCTTGACAGGTAACCCTCCCAGCTGGACAGAAGGGTGGTTCATAGCTTGAGTACTTTCTGCTTTTTCAGTTTAGAATCTTAGAATGGGTTGGGTTGGAAAGGACCTTAAAGATCAACTCGATGCCACCTTCATGGGCAGGGACACCTCCCACTAGAACAGGTTGCTCAAGGCCCCATCCACCCTGGCTTTCATTACAGCTCCACAACTGTGCCAGTTCCTCACAGCCTTCATGGGGAAGAATTTCTTGCCAGTGTCTCACCTAAATCCAGCTTCTTCCAGTTTGAAGCCATTAACCCTCATCTTGTCACTCCATGTCTTTGACAAAAGTCCCTCCCCAGCTCTCCTGGAGCCCTTTCAGGTACTGAAAGGCTGCTCTAAGGTCTGCCTGCAGCCTTCTCTCCAGGCTGAACAGCCCCAACTCTTCCAGCCTCTTCCCAGTGGGGAGCTTCAACAGTCCTCTGATCATCTTTGTGGCTTCCTCTGGACCCTCTCCAGCAGCTCCATGTCCTTCTTGTGCTGGGGTCAGCAGAACTGGAGGCAGTGCTGCAGGGGAGGTCTCAGCAGAGCAGAGGGGCAGAATCGCCTCCCTGTGCTGCTGCTCTCCCTGCTCTGGATGCAGCCAGCACAGAGCTGGCTCTGGGCGGCCAGCAACCAGTGCTGGCTGCTGGGCAGTTTGGCAGCCACTGACACCCCCAAGGCGTTCTCCTTCAGGCTGCTCTCCAACCACTCGTGACCCAGCCTGGATTTGTGCATGGATTGCCCTGACCTAGGTTCAGGACCTTGCACTTGGCCTTGTTGAACTCCCTGAGGCTGCCTTGAACCCAGCTCTGCAACCTGTCCAAGTCTCTTCCCTCCAGCATGTCAGCTGCACCACATAGTTTGGTGCCATTGGCAAACTCACTGAGTGTGCCTCAATCCCACTGCCCATGACACTGGCAAAGATCAGCAGCAGCTCGAAGTGAAGCTTTAGTTTCACAGGATGGTAGTTCTGGAAAGTGTTGGGGGTCTGAAATGTGTGAACTATACCATTCCAAACATGTGCTAAACCAGCTAACTCAGTGCAGCATCCTGGAGTGTATTTATAGGCATTCCTACTTTTGCAGTTGGAGTGTAAAGTGAGAACTGAAGATTTTAGAAGCCTGAAAGAAGCCTTGGAGCTTGTCTTGCTTTCTGAAGCTTCTGGATTTGTAAAGCCATTGTGATACATTTAACTGAGAAACCATCAGTTTTAGACACCTCACTAGAGGAAGGACATTGAGGGGCTGGAGCAGGTCCAGAGAAGGGCAAGGAAGATGGGGAAGAGTCTGGAGGAGAGGGTTGGGGAAGAGCAGCTGAGGGAGCTGGGGGGGGGTTTAGCATACAGGAGAGCAGGCTGAGGGCAGAGCTCATTGCTCTCTGCAGCTCCCCGAGAGGAGATTGTAGTAAGATGGGGTTTGGGCTCTGCTCCCTACTTGCAGGTGACAGGAGAAGAGGAACTGGCCTGAAATTGTTCATGGGGAGGGTTAGGTTGGAGATGAGGAAACATTTATTTGCTGCAAGAGTGATCAGGGATTGACANAGGCTGCCCAGGGAGCTGGTGGAGTCCCCATTCCTGGAGGTGTTCAGGAAAGATAATGGCCCTGACCCTTGGGTCTGTGGCCTAATGGCCATAGGTTGCTGGTTGGACTCAATGATCCCAGAGGTCTTTTCCAACCTAAACAATGCTACAATTCTGTGCCCTGCAGTGCTACATCTCCTTGTTTTTTCAGATCCATCCAGAGACAGTGACTCCACCAGCTCCCTGGGCAGCCTGTTCCAATCCCTGCCCACTCTTGCAGGGAAGGAATTCTCACATCCAACCTAAACCTCCCCTGGAGTAGCTTGGACCCATTTCTTCTTGTCCTGTCATTAGTTACAAGGGAGGAGAGGCTCTCTCTGAGACATGAAAAAATACATACCCCAAATAAAGCTGTCTGCTGCAAACCCAGCCTGTTAGTAAAGAACTGGCACAGTAGCCAGGGAAGCTAAGCCCCAGCTTCCTGGAAGTGGGCTGTAGAGATTTGAGATGACAGTAGAATACAGGTTGAGCTTTGTCTCCAAGGTAATCAAGAAATTACTGTTTTAATCTGACATACATTAATGCCTGGCAGCTGCAGAGGAGGCAGAATTATACTGTAATCCATCCTTCCTCTGTGTAAAAACCAACACCCAAGCTCATCCTTTTCTTCTGAACATTTTCATTTTGACACAAGAAAGAAGATTGAACAAAGCAAAGTAATGGTGAAGCAGCAGACAGGTATATAATGGTTTCTGTAACCATGTAAGGCTTTAGTCTTCTGCAAGATTAGCAAATGGTAATGGATAAGGGAGGTGCAGGATTTGTAAAGCACACCTGGGAAGCTTGGGTGCAGAGCAGCCAGGCAAGGTGGTCATGAAATGGGATCACAATTACTGAGGTTGGAACAGACCTCTGAGATCAAGTCCAGCCTAGAACCTAACACCACCACGTGGACCAGACCATGTCACAGTGCCATGATCAATCTTGCTTTAAACACCTCCAGGATCAGCAAATCCACCACCTCCCTGGGCAGTCCATTCCAGTGTCTAATGACCCTTTCTGTGAGGAAGTGCTTCCTAACACCCAACCTAAGCCTCCCCTGCCACAGCTTTGTCCTGTTCCAAGTTGCCTGGGGACAGAGCTTGGCCCCCACCTTACTACAATTTCCCTTCAGGTAGTTATAAAGTGTGACAAGGTCCCACCTGAGTCTCCTCCAGGCTAACCAAGCCCAACTCCCTCAGCCTCTCCTCATCAGCCTTCCCCTCCAGTCCTTTCCCCAGGACCTGCTCTCCTCTGGACCTGCTCCAGCACCTCAATATCTCTCTGGCAGTGGGGGCCCAGAGCTGTGCCCCCACCAGTGCCAGTACATCTGTGTATCATTGCAATCAGCTGCTCACAGGGTTCAACACACCAAGGTGTCTGCAATTCAGTGAATTGGAGAGCAAAATACAAAGCAGCTTGGGTGGGTCCAATTCTGCTAGTAACCAAGACTGTAAAAGAAGTCTGGGCACAAGATGTCTGAAGTCACCAAGCTCCAGAGGTCGGGTGTAAGAATTCATCTGCTCTGTTCAGGGAGTAATCACAGTGAGTTACAAACTGAACACCTTGAACCAACCAACCAACTAAACCCCTTTAAACCCAGGTTTCATCACTGTGAGGTGAGAAGGCAATGTCTTAACCTGCATTAAAGATGGCCTTTAGTGTATGCATGCAGCAATCGCACTTTGACTTCTCCTAAGTGAGGGCTGTTGGTCCATGCTCTTAATTATTGAACTCACCTGAATTACTTTGACTTCAGGTAGATTCCTCTATCTTGAGCCTTATTAAATCCTGGGGAGTGGCTTCTGATTTGCAGGCTGGAGGCAATTAAGGAAGTCAGGAGGGGATTGGAGAAGTTTTACAACAGGTGTTGATGTGATGCAGGCTTTTATCCTTCTTCATCTCCTGCAACACTTTATTTCTTTGTGCCTTAAGGTTACTTCAATCAGTAGTGAAAGGAGATGTGTGTTGACCTGAAAGACAAAGCAGAAGGAAACTTTACCTCCTTGCAGGTGCACTTCCTGTGACTCGTGGACCTTCTAGAGCTGGATCCTGTAAGTTGAGAAGGAAACTCTAGAATATTTCCTGGTATTGTGATAAGATGGAGCACCTCTCCTGTGAGGAGAGACTGAGGGAGTTGAGGCTGTTCAGTCTGGAGAGGAGAAGGCTTCCAGGTGACCTTATTGTGGCCTTCCAGTATCTGAAGGGGGCTACAGGAAAGTAGGAGAGGGACTTTACAGGGTGTCAGGTAGTAATAGAACTTGGGGGAATGGAACAAAGCTGGAAATGGGTAGATTCAGACTGGATGTTAGGAAGAAGTTCTTCAGCATGAGGGTGGTGAGACCCTGGAAGGGGCTGCCCCGGGAGGTGGTGGAAGCCTCATCCTTGGAGGTGTTTAAGGCCAGGCTGGATGAGGCTCTGGGCAGCCTGATCTAGTGTGCGGTGTCCCTGCCCATGGCAGGGGGGTTGGAACTGGATGGTCCTTGTGGTCCCTTCCAACCCTGCCTGATTCTGTGAAATATTTGACTGGAATTCTGAAACTACTGGAATCAGAGTTTAGGGTGTTGTGGGTTAATTTGTTTTTTGATGAGAAGGCTTAATTTGCCCTTCAGATAGAAGGCTTCAGCAACTAGGAGGCCTCCAAAGTGAGAATGCTTCCTAAAGAGGCTTGCATGAGGGATGTGAAAGGAGGAAAGTCTGAGGGGGAATTTCTGCTTTCCTGACTGTGGGAAGACAAGGGTAGACTGGAGAGAGACACTGACTGAAATTTGCTGTTGCTGGAGGAGGACAGGTGGCACTGCAGTGGCATGGCATATAGAGGCACATGCACAGTGCAATTTCTGTAGGGCTTCTGGTCTGTGCACCTTTAAAGGTGGTTGATGCTTCAGGGGACACCACATCCTGGACTCCAAGCTGGTGAGACATGGCTTAGATGGTTGGACCACCAGATGGATAAAATGGCTTGATGGCTGCACCCATCAAGTGACTGTCAGTGGCTCCACATCCAAGTGGAGGCAGTGACAAGCAGAGCCCCTCAGGGATCAGTCCTGGGACCAGTCTTGTTCAACATCTGTGTTGGTGCCATGGACAAAGACATTGAGTGCAGCCTCAGCTGCTAATGACACCAAGCTGTGTGGTGCAGCTGACAGCTGGAGGGCAGGGATGGCATCCAGAGGGACCTGGACAGGCTGCAGAGGTGGGCACAAGCCAACCTCATGAGGTTCAGCAAGACCAAGTGCAAGGTCCTGCAGCTGGGTGGAGGCAATGCCAAGCACCAATACAGGCTGGGCAGTGCCTGGCTGGAGAGCAGGCCTGAGGAGAGGCACTTGGGGGTACTGGTGGAGGAGAAGCTCAGCCTGAGTGGTCCCTTTCAACCCTGACTGATTCTGTGATTCTATAGGTGAACATTATGGTTAGCACTTAAAAGCTTTAGTACACTGAAATATGTCAGAGCTCAGGAGTGGGTCAAAAGAGCAAAAAGGTAGTTCTGAGAATGTCTGGGGCTGGTTAGTCTGGGGAGCACTGAGAGGGGAATCTCATGAATGTTTATAAATATCTGAAGGGTGGAGAGCAAGAAGCAGGGGCCAGGCTCTGCTCAGTGGTGTCCCGTGATAGGGCATGGGGAAATGGACCCAAACTAGGAGCCATAAAGTTCCACCTCAGCGTGAGGAGAAACTTCTTTACTGTGAAGGTGCTGGAGGCCTGCAGCAGGCTGCCCAGAGAGGTTGTGGAGTCTCTTTCTCTGGAGGCTTTCAAGACCCACGTGGATGTGTTCCTGTGTGACCTACCCTGGGTGTGATCCTGCTTTGACAGGGGGAGTTGTGTTGATGCTCTCCAGAGGTCCCTTCCAACACCCAGGATTCCATGAGCCTATGATCTCCAGGGAAGCAATGCTATCTGAAAGCAGATCCTAAAGCTAAAATCTTGCCTGGGTAGAAGAATTTGAGAGTAGGGCCACAGGTGAGCTACTTTGTGCTTGCAGTTAGCAGAGTGTGGGCACGGTGCTGAACTAACTGCCTGGGATCTGAAAAATAAAGGTCTTTTCAGGGTATAAATCATGGCTTATAAACCTTCTTATGGTGGAAACCTTGCTCCAGTAACTCAGAACATGGTTTCAAGGGACTGAGGTTTAAACTTCACAGCTGTTTCTAAGAGCTCTGTGCTACTTCTGTGGCTATGGGAAAAATCAGGTGCCCCTTTTTTCCCCTGAGCCTTCATAACAAAGGCTTTCTGTCCCGTGAAAAAGAAGAGCCTGAGGGCAGAGCTCATTGCTGTCTACAGCTACCTGAAGGGACATTGTGGAGAGGCTGCTGCTGGGCTCTGCTCACAGGTAATTGGAGACAGAACAAGGGGGATGGCCTCAAGCCGAGGCTGGGGAGGTTGGCCTCAAGCTGAGACGGGAGGTTTAGATTGGACATCAGGAAAAGGTTTTTCACAGAGAGAGTGGTCAGGGACTGAAATGAGCTGCCTAGGGAGGTGGTGGAGTCACCCACTCTGGGTGTGTTCAACGGTGGTTTGGATGTGGTGCTTGGGGATGTGGTTTAAGGTGAATCTGCTGAGTAGTGTTTTAGGTTGGACTTGGTGATCCTGAGGGGCTTTGCCAACCTGGATGTTGCTGTGATTCTGTGAATTGGAAGTGTGGCTTTTCTGATGATTTGGTGAGAGGATCCATCCTAGAGTCTTTTCCAAGCAAAAATGATTCCATGATTTGCCATCATCATTAGCTGGGGAAACATATTTTACAGTAATTGTAAGTTCATCATAATTTAGTATTTGCAGGGGGAGAAAAAATGGGGAGGGCTTGTTTCAAACTTGTATGCACAGCTTCCTGACAGCATCTTAATGATACTGCAAGTAAAATGAATTTTCTCTCCCTGTCCTGGAATTTCTTTTTTGCTGGAAGAAATATGCATCCCTTGGTGCTGATGCATAGCAGGCTGTGAATAGCAAATGAGATACCATCAAGAGCTGAGGCCAAAGCAGTCAGCTGGGTTTGGGGTCACATCCTGCAGTCCTTGTTCTAAAAGTGCTGTTGATCTGGGGGTCCCAGTTGATGGGAGGTTGAGCATGAGCCAGCAATGGGCTCTCGTGGCCAGGAGGGGCACTGCCGTTCTGGGGTGCATTGAAAGGGAGGGCTGTGGTTAGTAGTTTGAG
>VWYK01056635.1:18162-30531 GCA_013399775.1 Semnornis frantzii | reverse complement strand
CTCGGTCACAGAATTGCAATCACAGAATATGTTTGGTTGGAACAGACCTCCAAGCTCATCCAGTCCAAACTTCAGACCTCCAAGCTCATCCAGTCCAAACTTCCACCCAGCACCAAAGGGTCAGCACTAAACCATGTCCCTAAGCACCAGGTCAAACACACACTCCAGGGATGGTGTCTGCACCACTGCCCTGGGCAGACCATTCCAATGTCTGAGAACCCTCTCTGGGAAGAAGTATTTCCTAGCATCCAGCCTGAGCCTCCCCTGCTGCAGCTTGGAACCATTTCCTCTGCTTCTGTCCCTTGCCACCAAGCAGCAGAGGCTGCCCTCTCCTCGCTCCAACCTCCCTGAAGGGAGCTGCAGAGAGCAATGAGCTCTGCCCTCAACCTTCTCTTCTCCAGCCTGCACATCCCCAACTCCCTCAGCTCCTCCTCACCCCCAGCTGCTCCAGGCCCTTCTCCAGCCTCCCTGCCCTGCTCTGGGCACACTCCAGCCTCTCAGTGTCCTTCCTGCAGTGAGTGGCCCAGAGCTGAACACAGCACTCAAGGTGTGGCCTCAGCAGTGCCGAGTAAAGAGGGACAATCACAAGATAAACAATTACAGGCTCCCTACTTCTGTGCTCTTGAATGTTCACTCACCCCTGTCCTCACTTCCTCCTAAGCTGTGGCCTTGCTGTTCTCCTGAATCTGTGCTGGTTTCCATCTCAGAGGAGGTTTACTGGATTTTTGTTATACATCCTCTCGGGAGGTTGTGCAATAAAGGCGTAATTGAATAATGCTTTTCAGGTTGTTTGGGCTCCGTGGGTAAAGGACAGCAGAGAAATTCAAATTGTTGTTCTCAGGAAGTTTATTTTTTGTGCTCATGACATGCTAACCCTGTAGACTTGCATAAGTAATTTTTTCTTTTTCTTTTTCTTTTTTTTTTCCTTTTATTTTAAAAAATTATGTTTTTGGTAACATCTCTAACTAGTCACAGTTGCAAGTAGGACAGATCCAAATAGGACAGATGTTGCTTGAAAATAAAATGTCCAAAGGCAATAGTGTTGAAGTTGCCAATGAAAAAAAAAATAACAAAGACATCTGTATTTTTTAACTGGATTTGAAAGGTTTTTCTCTATATATTTTTTCCTTTTTTTTTTTTAAATTCTTTCTCCTGGGTTTCTGTAATTTTAGGTCACATTATAAGCAGTCTGTTACTGATTTGTGAAGCCTGTTGTCTGCTGTTGTCCAGAACTGAAAATGAAAACTCTTCAAGTGGGTATCACTTCTCTGTGTTCTCCAAAGATTTCTTCATTTCTCCCTGGGCTGACAATCTCCTCTGGGCTGTGAGAGCAGCAACTGCAGATTTCATCACTTTCCTTGTGTCTGTTAACTTAAAGCACAACTCAGTGAATCTCTGCTTCTTCTTCTTTCCTAACTGCTGTTGGTATCCAAAAGATGGGTTTGCAGTAGTTGTACTCACTCAGGCTCTGTGGCATAGGGGAGTGTAACAGCCTGGTGGAGAGAGAAGGATGCCCATGAGCCAGCCATGTGGCCAAGAAAGCCAGTGGCATCCTGAGGTGTATTAGAAGGTGTGTGGTTAGTAGGTCGAAAGAGGTTCTCTTACTCCTCTGCACAAGAGGAATGTGGACCTGCTGGAATGAGTCCAAGGAGGACACCAAGATGATCAGAGGGCTGCAGCACCTCTGCTCTGAGGAGAGGCTGAAAGAACTTGGGCTCTTCAGCCTGGAGAGGAGAAGGCTCCAGGAAGACATCAGAGCTTCATTTCAATATCTGAAGGGGACCTACAGGAAGGCTGGGGAGGGACTGTTTAGAAGGACCTGTGGGGATAGGACAAGGGACAATGGTTTGAAACTGGAGCAGGGCAGTTAGGTTGGACACCAGGAGGGAGTGCTGCACAGGGAGAGTGGTGAAATCCTGGAACAGTCTGCCCAGGGATGTGATTGAGTCCCCATGGCTGGAGACATTAAAGATCAGACTGGATGTGGCCCTGTGCAGCCTGCTCTGGTTGGAGGTGGCCAAGATGCCCTTTGAGGGTCCCTTCCACCCCAATGCCAGCTGTGAAGCTGTGAATTCTAAGAATTCTAAGGTGAAGACTATGCCCAAATTTCCTGATAAACAGCAAAATTCATGGACCATTTTTCAGTGGATGCAGTTGGACGGAGGGATGAGTGCCCTTAGCAACAGGAACCAATGGCTCCTTGTATTCTTGTGGAGCTGGAGAGAGGCTACAGCACTGTGCCTGACCTGGTGGAAGTGAGCTGCAGCATACGGTGAGGTACCATTCTTTAAAAGTTCAGTTAATTAATATGTTCCACAGCAAAACTAAATGCCAATATTGGCAGGTACTGAGAGCAATTGGTGCAGCTTACTCAAAGCAGAACTGGGTGTGTTTTCCTTCTTAAAACATCATCCACTCTTTCAAACACACTTTCAAAATACCACACTAGGAGTCCAGAGGAGACCAGGAAAATGCTCAAAGGGCTGCAGCAGCTCTTCTGTGAGGACAGGTTGAGAAAGCTGGGGCTCTGTAACCTGCAGAAGAGAAGGCTTCCAGGAGACCTTGGAGTGGCCTTCCAGGATCTGAAGGGAGTTACAGGAAGGCTGGAGAGGGACTATTGACAAGGTCTTGTAATGCCAGGATGAGGAGGAATGGGTTTGAACTGGCAGAGGGGAGATTGAAACTGGATGTTAGGAAGTTGTTGTTTGGAGTGAGGGTGGTGAGACACTGGCACAGGTTGCCCAGGGAGGTTTTCAAGGCCAGGTTGGATGAAGCCTTGAGTGACCTGTACTAGTGGGAGGCGTCTCTGCCTGTGGCACAGGAGGGTTGGAACTGTCTGAGCTTTGAAGTCTCTTCCAACCCAAACCACTCTCTGATTCTCTTGGCCAATGCCAATGCTGTACACCTTATCCACACGAGGTACCAAGCACGTTTCTTCCTTTGGCTGCATTGCAATTCTTTGATTTGTTTCCCATGACACTTGTTGCTACTGTGCTGGGGCTTTCCAAAGAGTTAAGCAGTAGTATGTTTATCTGGGACTGACAGAAAACTTCTTTCAAGGCTGAAAAAGCATTTTTCTTTTTTTTTTTTTTTTTTTTCCTATTTCTAAAGAAGCTTTCAAACGACGATGGTCAAACTATTCGAAATATGTGTCCCTGTGGTGATGTCACCCTCAAGGGAAACATACTTCTGATATGAAGTATTCCTATTAGGAGTCTTGGAGGGCTTACATCTGTATTCTTAACCTCCAGAGGTTATCAAATGGTAATAGTTAATTGTAAAAATGGGCTATCATCTAGGGGAGTGCTGGCAGGCACATTGGCCGGTAGTTAGAGGTCATTGCACAAATATTTGTAGAGGAAGTGAAGGCTTCATTTGGCCTTGGCAATCAGACATCTTAGACAAATATTCATGACATGAATAATGCTCATTTTCAGGCAGAGCCAGGGCCTTGCTGGCCATTTTGGGGAGTGTGCCAGAGCGGCAGAAGAACCCTGTGAGCACAGTGCATCTGCAGCCTGCAGTGCTGTTCCCAACCTGCCAGGATACCCAGCTGCTGGGCACAGGGTACACTGCCTGCTCACCTCAGCTTCACCACCAGACTCACCATCTTCAGGAAACGCTATGCAAGGATTTGGGAAGTAGCAGGCTGTAGAAGGAGCCCTGAGAGAGGGGAAGCCCAGCATGGAGAGCATGGGGCACACTTCCTTTGCTTCTTCCCTATGGGATGCAGCTGAGACCTTCTTTTTCCTCCACAGCAGAGGCACAACAGCCTCTTCTGTCCCAGAGAGGCAGTGTCTCCTCCTCTGCTACTGCCCTGGCACCAAGACACTCTGGTACCTGCCTAAGGAGGCAGTTGGAGAGAATCACAGAATCACAGAATGTCAGGGGCTGTAAGTGACCTCAAAAGATCATTTGGTCCAGCCCCCCTGCCAGAGCAGGATCACAGTGGAATTCATCCAGGCAGGTCTTGAATATCTCCAAAGCAAGAGACCCCACAACTCCTCTGGGCAGCCTGGTCCATTGCTCTTCCTCAGGTTCACATGGAGCTTCCTACGCCTCAACTTCCACCCATTGCCTCTTGTCCTATCACTGGGCATCACCCAGCAGAGCCTGGCTCCAACCTCCTGGCACTCACCCCTTACATACATGTTTGGAGTGTTGGCTTTTGTCAGGAGTGGTCTCCAGTGTCTTGCTATGTCCTGCTCCTTCAGCCTGCAGCCACTCCACCTCAGCACAGGCCTTTCTCC
Organism: Semnornis frantzii; assembly: GCA_013399775.1. Classification (NCBI taxonomy): domain Eukaryota; kingdom Metazoa; phylum Chordata; class Aves; order Piciformes; family Ramphastidae; genus Semnornis; species Semnornis frantzii. Next base: position 26,281 of record VWYK01056635.1, on the reverse strand, counting down.
TGCTGGCAGAGAAACAGCGGCAGATGCTACAACCAAGCTGGCCACCAGCAGGGCTTGAGCACAGAGGGTCTCTCTCCAAAGTCAATCCAAACGAAGTAGAGCTGCAAAGTAGATTTGCCAGCTGTGACAAAGCCTTCATCTTCAGATTTAGCTTAACTCCATTACCAGTGGAATTAAGCTCTGCTGAAATCAGACCACTTTCATTCTGAATAATAACATGCCCACAAGAGTTTGATGGGGTGTAACTAATCCCTTTAGAGCTAATTCAGATTCCAGGTTTGTACCCCCTGCAATTAAGCCTCTGCTGTACCTCACACTGTTACTGACTGCAGGGAAAGGGCTCCTGCTACCTGAAGGGACATTGTGGAGAGGCTGCTGGTGGGGTCTTCTCACAGGTAGTTGGAGACAGAACAAGGGGGGAATGGCCTCAAGCTGAGACTGGGAAGGTTTAGATTAGATATTAGGAAAAGGTTTTTCACAGAGAGAGTGGTCAGGGACTGGAATGACCTGCCCAGGGAGGTGGTGGAGGCACCCATCCTGGATGTGTTTCAGGGCGGTTTGGATGTGATGCTTGGGGATATGGTTTAAGGGGAATCTTTAGAGTAGAGTTCTAGGTTGGACTTGGTGCTCCTGGGGGTTTGTCACCCTGCATGTTTCTGTGATTCCCCCCTCATAGACACGCCGCTTCCCCCAAGCAACTCAGCATGGACAGAGGAGCTGCAAGTCTGGGGTCAAAGCTGCCTGTAAAGGCTGTTTTCCTGACAAAGCAGAGAGGAGCACTCAGGCCTGCCAGCGGCACTGTCCTCAAGCAGTGTGAAGCACCACACAATATGACACAGCTCTGCTGGAAGAATGCAAGCACACACCGTGCAGAGCCTTTGGGCTTGGCTGCAGAGCCTGCTCCTTCCCCACTTGCTGGAGGTGATCACAGAATCATAGAATCGTAGAATCATAGAATCGTAGAATCACAGAATGGTAAGGTTGGAAGGGACCTCAAAGATCATCCAGTCCCAACCCCCTGCCATAGGCAGGGATGCCTCCCACTAGTACAGGTCACTCAAGGCCTCATCCAACCTGGCCTTGAACACTTCCAGGGAGGGAGGAACCACAACCTCCCTGGGCCACCTGTGTCAGTGTCTCACCACCTTCACTGCAAAGAACTTCCTCCTAACATCCAGTCTCAATCTCCCCTCTGCCAGTGATGACAGCTACATGTGAGCAGACTCCCCAGGATGGCACCAGAAGTCAGATTCCTGCAATGAGTTCTTTAGCAAAGATAGCAAACTGGCTCTGAGTTCTGTGTGGTGCCAGCAGCTGGCTGCAGTTAAAGGTGGAGGGGCTGGTGCAGAGGAATTCAGTGCCACCTAAGGCAGCTCCCTGGAGGAGACCACAGAGTCCTGCCATGCGTGCACCAATCATAAAGTGATCTGGTCCCTAGTTGGAAGGTCACAGTGAGATCCTTTGGCATTTGCTTAGCCCTTCTTCAGCTCCCATCCTGATTTTAATGTGCAAGAACTGCACTGTAAATGAGGCCTGTGACCTGCAGGTCAGTGTTTGAGGGGCTGAGTGTGCTTCCTCTGCTGATCTTGGAGATTACTTTCTGGGCAAATCAAGACTCACTCCTCTGGCTCTCATCTGTTTCCCTGGTGTCAGTCCATACCTGCCCCATTTACAGCACAGTGCTGCAGCCTCTCTCCAGTTCCACAACATACAACTGGGATGCCTGAGCTGTTGCATGTCATACATGATAACAGCTGCCACAGCAAGCTGTTGAGGAAAACCTCCAAACTGTAAAGACCTCTGCTTGGCAGCACACACCGCCTGAGCAGCTCAGCACCATCATCCTGCCTCACTTTGTGCTCTGCCTGCCCCAGACCTGTATCCTTGCTGTGCAAGGCCATGCCAGGAGGTGTCCTGGTGTCCTCAGGAATTGCTTCTCCAGTCCTGGAGAAAGAGAGAGAGAGAGAGAGAGAGAGAGAGAGAGAGAGAGGGTATCACTGTGCAAGGNAGAGAGGAGGTATCACTGGGCAAGGAACAAGTTCAATCTGACTCCTTTTTTTTTTTTTTTTCCAGTTCTGAGGATAAGATAACAAATTATACATCTTCCTAACTGGCAGGTACAATGAGTTAATCCTTATCAATAACTCCATCTGGAAAGCTACTTACATTGCTCTGTCAGGCTGTGAGAAGAAACACAGAATATTTATGAACACTCACAAAACTGTGAGCTTTTGGTTCACTGACTCCTGTCATTAAAGACATCTCCTCTTGTAACTATGCCCCTGAGCAACACCTTCAGCATCTGATGGGTTTGCCACAGGGTTGCTCAGTCTTTCAAAGGCTAGGGGATTAGGTGCCATGTCTCACTGATGGCAGTCTGTTCTTTAAATACCAGATGATAGAAAGCAGGTAAAGAGCTGTTTGACTCCTGGATCTATACTTGTTGGTTTTACAGATGGCAGAAAGTGGGTAAAGAGCTATTTGACTCCTGGATCTATACTGTGCTGATTTTACACATGGCAAAAAGTAGGTAAAGAGTTGTTTGACTCCTGGATCTATACTGTGCTGATTTTACGCATGGCAGAATGCAGGTAAGGAGCTGTTTGACTCCTGGATCTGTACTGTGCTGATTTTACACATGGCAGAATGCAGGTAAGGAGCTGTTTGACTCCTGGATCTGTACTGTGCTGATTTTACACATGGCAGAATGCAGGTAAAGAGCTGTTTGACTCCTGGATCTGTACTGTGCTGATTTTACACATGGCAGAATGCAGGTAAGGAGCTGTTTGACTCCTGGATCTGTACAGTGCTGATTTTACACACGGCAAAAAGTAGGTAAAGAGCTACTTGACTTCTGGATCTGTACTGTGCTAATTTTACACATGGCAGAATGCAGGTAAGGAGCTGTTTGACTCCTGGATCTGTACAGTGCTGATTTTACACACGGCAAAAAGTAGGTAAAGAGCTACTTGACTTCTGGATCTGTACTGTGCTAATTTTACACATGGCAGAATGCAGGTAAGGAGCTGTTTGACTCCTGGATCTGTACAGTGCTGATTTTACACACGGCAAAAAGTAGGTAAAGAGCTACTTGACTTCTGGATCTGTACTGTGCTAATTTTACACATGGCAGAATGCAGGTAAGGAGCTGTTTGACTCCTGGATCTGTACAGTGCTGATTTTACACACGGCAAAAAGTAGGTAAAGAGCTACTTGACTTCTGGATCTGTACTGTGCTAATTTTACACATGGCAGAATGCAGGTAAGGAGCTGTTTGACTCCTGGATCTGTACAGTGCTGATTTTACACACGGCAAAAAGTAGGTAAAGAGCTACTTGACTTCTGGATCTGTACTGTGCTAATTTTACACATGGCAGAATGCAGGTAAGGAGCTGTTTGACTCCTGGATCTGTACTGTGCTGATTTTACACCCTGTTACTCCCAGTCCCATAGAGGGTCAGCAAAATAGACATTGGATAGAGTTGCTTAGCATGTCACTCTCCATGTGATGGCCATCAGTGGGACTCTTCTGACCTAGACAGTAGGGCCAGAAATCCTGAAGAAAATAATGTATTTTCTTGACATGGAAAAAAAAAAAATGAAACCACCTTTGGAAACTGTAAAGACTCCTGTTTTGGTTAGGATAAAATGCTTGTCTTACGAAAACCTCTACTGTAACAACACCAGCTTCCTAATCCTCCACTCACTGCATCTTCTAGACTGGTTGTAAAGTGAAGATCTGATGTTTAAAAAAATAAATGAATAATTAAAGATAGTTTATTTAAAAATCTGAATCCAACCCAAAATCTCCAGAGTCTGCCAATAAAATGGAAAGCAGAAACCAGAAACAAGGCCAAGAGATGTGCAGAAGTTCCTTTTTTCCTCTTGAATTCACCAGTATGGATGTGCTTACGTTTTGGCTAAGGGCCATGATCGTGTCCAGGTTGATTTGTTCCTCTCTAGTTGAGGTTTTTGTGATGGGTAAGAAGTGCTAGAATTTGTTTCACCTCCCTCTTCAGTTCAGATGTGGCTGCCCCGAGCTCACTCTCAGCTCTTCAGAGCAGGAATGCCACAGGCTGTTATTTTTCATCCAAGTGAAAGGACAGGTTATTTATAAAACATGCTCACTTTGCCACACCTAAAGGGCAAAACTCAGCCTTTTGACTTTCCACCTTTCCAGATGTGCAATTCCAGATAAGACACCAACCTAGAACAACATTTCTCTGGGCCATCTCTTCACCTCTCTCCTATTCCTTTTAGCTGGCAATAAATTTTGTGGAAAGCAGTTCTGGCTGTCTGAGATCTCTGTCTTGGAAAGAGTGTAGCAAGTCTTGAGTGGCCTTTGGTTTCTTGCTGTTTCTTGCTGCATGAAGATTTAGTATCAAGAAGGAAAATTAAGAAAAATAAACAGATCTTCCTTCTCCCCCTCCCCTTCCCATCTTCTCCCTCCACCTCCCACCCCCCACCCCCCCCCTCTATTTATAAGGGAGCCCGATAAAGGAAGCGGTTACACAATCCTTAAGAAGAAAACAGGTCCAACTGTCCCAAAGTATCTCTTCTGGGCTGGGGAATCATTCTACTTATGCCTCAAACATTTTTATGATGTTGACTTTCTGATCCCATCAGCCTGCCCATGTTGTGTTGTCTGGCAGTATAAATCATTTACTCTGCTACCAAAATTCCTTTGGTCATCTGTGGATATCCTCCAGTGGCTGCTTCATAGAGTCAGAGAATAGTTTAGGTTGGAAGGGACCACAAAACTCAACCAGTTCCAACCCCCCTGTGCAACAAGCAGGGACATCTCTTATGAATAGGTCTACTGTTCTAGACTAGACTAGAGCAGGTTGCTCAAGAACTCATCCAATCTGGCCTTGAACAGCTCCAGGGAGGCAGTGGAGCACAGAATCACCCAATGTGATCCATCCCATTCTGTGCTTCTGTGCTCCACAACCTCCCTGGGCAACCTGTGCCAGTGTCTCACCATCCTCGCTGTAAAGAACTTCCTAACATCCAGTATCAATCTCCCCTCTGCCAGTTCAAACCCATCCCTCCTTGGCCTGGCATTACAAGACTTTGGCAATAGTCCCTCCCCAGACTTCCTGTAGGCCTCCTTCAGATACTGAAACTCCAAGGTCTCCTGGAAGCCTTCTCTTCTGCAGGCTGCAGAGCCCCAACTCTCTCAGTCTGTCCTCACAGCAGAGCTGCTGCAGCCCTCTGAGTATCTTAGTGACCTCCTTTGGACCCACTCCAACGGTTCCATGTCCTTCCTGTGCTGGGGGCTCCAGAACTGCACACAGGACTGCAGGTGGGGTCTGAGGAGAGCAGAGCAAAGGGGCACGATCCCCTCCCTTGCTCTGCTGGCCATGCTGCTCTTGCTGCAGTCCAGCACACACATTGTGATCAGCTTCAGTGATGTCAGGAAGAGCTGTAGGGTCTGCATTCTAACACCAGAAGGTGTGAGTAGGTACAAAAGGGGCAACACACTCGCTCAGTTTCTGCTAGTTGTGGAAGGACATATATTCTTCCCCCTGATTCCTTCAAGGCCCTTCTCACAAGTTCACATCATCTTTGAGATGTGCAACAATGTGCACTTACAGCACAGAAGGCCAAGGGCATCTTGGGCTGCATCAAAAGCAGTGCGGCCAGCAGGTCAAGAGAGGTGATTCTGCCACTCTACTTTGCCCTGCTGAGTCCTCACCTGCAGTGCTGTCTCCAGCTCTGGGGCCCTCAACACAAAACAGACATGGACCTGATAACGTGTGTCCAGAGGAGACCTCCAAGGTGCTCAGAGGCCTGCAGGAGCTCTGCTATGAAGACAGGCTTAGAGAATTGAGATTGCTCAGCCTGGAGAAGAGAAAACCATGGGGAGACCTTAGATCTTTGTAGGGTTTGCACAGGACATATCCTGTTACTGTCCCAAAGTGCCTGCCACACAGAGTAAGGGCATGCACTGCTGCAGAGGAAGCATAAAGGACAGAAAAGTAAACCAAGAGAAATATGAAGAATTGATGTGATTTTGTGAATATTAATTAATTTCCTCTTTTACTGTTCTCACAGCTTCACAGTTGGCATTGGGTTGGAAGGGACCGTCAGAGGGCATCTTGGCCAACCCCCTGCACTCAGCAGGGACAATTCCAGCTACAGCAGGCTGCACAGGGACACATTCAGTCTGATATTCAAGGTCTCCAGCCATGGGGCCTCAACCACATCCCTGGGCAGCCTGTTCCAGTATTTCACCACTCTCACTATGCAGAACTTCCTCCTGATGTCCAACCTAACTCTGCGCTACTCTACTTTCAAACCATTGTGCTCATCCTATCCCCACAGGCCCTTCTAAACAGTCCCTCCCCAGCCTGCCTGTAGGTCCCTTTCAGACACCAAAATGTGGCTGGATCTGTCTTCTGTTATGGATCCTGTGACCAGTAAGTTCTTCTCCCAACGGCTGCGGAAGGCATTTCAAACACACTGCTCCAGGAAGAAAACCACCCGTGGCTTTCTTAGTGTCAGCTGCTCATACGCCAAACTTTTGCTTTTGGTTTAGCAAGTGAGGATGTTCTGAACCTGCAAGCAGTGGATCAGGCAGGTTGAGCATTTCAGCTCCAGACCATCTCACCATTGCATTTTGATGTGTGGGGATTTTCAGACCTTACAGTGACTCACCACCTGTAAAAGCACACAACCTCATGGAAAAAAAGAGCAACCCTTCACATGGTTGTTTTTCTCCACAGCTCTGTGACCTAAAGAAAGTTATAAAAACACTTGAAACAAGACTTGGGGTTTTGATTGGGTTTTATTTTTTGTTTGTTCTGTTAACTCTTTCTTGGGCATTCACAAAGCCACAACTAGAGATAGGCTAAAGAGATTTGGCATGTTGTGGTCCAAACCCCACACCAGCAAGCTGTCACTCTTCCCTGTTTGTTTGCTAAGGAGACAAGATGACCTTTGAAGGTCCCTTCCAACCCAGTGAAATCTGTGAGTTACATTGGGGGCCTACAAAAAAACCTGGGGGAGGACCGGGGAGGCACTTTTTAGGATATCAGGTAGTGACAGGACACCAAGGCCAGGGAGGTGATTCTCCCCCTCCCATCTGGTCCACTCTGCTGAGACCCCACCTGAAGTACTGCATCCAGTTCTGGAGCCCCTGGGACAAGAGGGATGTGGAGATGCTGGAGTCTGTCCAGAGAAGGGCCATGAGGATGCTCAGAGGGCTGGAACTGCTCTGCTGTGAGGACAGACTGAAAGAGTTGGGGTTGTTCAGTCTGGAGAAGAGGAGGCTGCCAGGTGATCTTCTTGTGACCTTCCAGTATCTGAAGGGGGCTACAAAAAAGCTAGGGAGGGACTTTTTAGGCCGTCAGATAGTGACAGGACTGGGGAGAATGGAACAAAGCTAGAAATGGGTAGATTCAGACTGGATGTTAGGAGGAAGTTCTTCAGTATGAGAGTGGTGAGAGCCTGGCATGGGTTGCCCAGGGAGGTGGTTGAGGCCCCATCCCTGGAGGTGTTTAAGGCCAGGCTGGATGAGGCTCTGGGCAGCCTGATCTAGGGTAGGGTGTCCCTGCCCATGGCAGAGGAGTAGGAACTGGATAATCCTCGTGGTCCCTTCCAACCCTGACTGATTCTGTGATTCTATGATTCTACATTGGCAGTGAATTCACCAACATCCCTGAAGCAAGAACAAATGATCCCTGAGCACTCTGAGCTCAGTTGGAGGCTGAAGTTAGGAGTTTCCTGATTAAAACCAGGTTGTCGAACAACACTGTCCTGGAGCTCTAGGGGGAATGGTGTCCAGCACTAAGAGTCCAACAGGTGGAGATGAAAGATACATTGAAAAGGAAGGAAAAAAAGATTCTGAAAAACCCAGGATTATCCTTTCACATCACAGTCAACAAGCAACCCGAATATGTTCCAGCTGAAGCTCATGGCGAAACTGTCATAGTGACCTGTAAGAGCTGGTGAGATGATGAGAAGAATCTAGGAAGCATGATTTTATCCTTCCAGTCCATACCAGTATTCCATCCAAGAACATGGAAGCTTAAGGAACTTCCTTTATTGTTTTCGGTTTGGGCTTTTTTGGGGTTTTTCTGTTATTGGTTTTTTTTTGGGTTTTTTTTTTTTGGGG
>VWYK01056635.1:5869-18131 GCA_013399775.1 Semnornis frantzii | reverse complement strand
GGGGGGGGGTGTGTTTTGTTTTGTTTTTGGGGGGGTGGTGTTTGCCTTCTTTTTTTTTTATTTTTATTGATGTATGATTTTGCTTTGATCCCTTTTTCTACACTTTCTGGAGAATTTGGTAGTAAACAGTGAAAAGGAAATAAAAATCTTACCCTCAAGAGTCAAGGAAAGTGAAAAATGAGACCTAGGGCTCAGAAAACAATGCTGACTCTATTTTACAAGATACTGAGGACTTCATGGAAATGCTTAAAATGTTCTCCCAACTTTTCACTGTCTGACCCATCAGCTTAAACTTTCACTCACAGTTAGGCTCTGATTTCCCCTGATAATTAAGATTACTGACTTCCCAAGAGATCAGGCAGCCTTAGAGAATGTGTAAGGCTCTCAGAGGTTTTAAAACATTAAACCAAACCAGGCAACCAACAACCAAAAGAGCAAGGTGTTTTAAAATCTGTCCACTTTAAAGCACAGTGTTGTGACTACTTGGCAGATCTGGTTCCAGCTGTGCTATTGGCATCCTTTGCACTGGGTTCTTGTAGCATCAGAGGACACCGCAATAGAATCGCAGAGTCACAGAATGGCTCAGGTCAGAAGGGACATTAGAGATCATCTAAGAGATGAGTTCAAGAGAGACAGGGACCTGCTGAAAAGAGTCCACCGGAGAGCCATGAGGATGAGTGAGGGACTCCAGCATCTCCCCTACAAAGAGAGACTGGGAGCTCTGGGGTAGTTTAGTGTGGAGAAGGCTGAGAGGGGATCTGAGCAATATCTGTAAATATCTGAGGGCTGGGTGTCAAGTGGAGGGGACCAAGCTCTTCTCAGTAGTCAGCAGCAATAAGCCAAGGAGCAATGGATACAAACTGGAACAGAGAAGCTTTGACCTCATCATGAAGAGAAACGTCTTTACAGTGAGGGTGACAGAGTCCTGGAGCAGGTTGCCCAGAGAGGTTGTGGAGTCTCCTCTGGAGGCTTTCAAACCCCACTTGGATGCATTCCTGTGCAGACTACCCTGGAGGGTCCTGCTTGGCAGGGATTGGACTCGATAATATTTGGAGGTCCCTTCTAACCTCTAAAGTTCTGTGATTCTGTGACCTCCTCCAACTTCCCCACCATGGGCAGGGACACCTCTCAACTAGACTTGGTTGCCCAAGGCCTCATCCAACCTGGCCTTAAACACCCCCAGTGAGGAGGCAACCACAGCCTCCCTGAGCAACCTATTCCAGAGTCTCACTGACCTCACACTGCAGAACTTCTTCCTCAGCTCCAGTCTAACCCTGCTCTGCCTCAACCTCAAACCATTCTCCCTTGGCCTGTCTCTAGACACCCTCAGCAAAACTCTATCAGCAGCCTTCCTGTAGGCTCCTTCCAGGGCCCTTCCAACCTAAACCATTCTATGATTCTATGAAAATCAATGTCCACTTGAAGATCTCCAGCATCGTTTCACTTTTGATAGCTCTGTTAAAGGTGCTGTCCCAGGTTGAGGAACTACAGGCTTAAAAAATCCTCTAGGGACTAGAAGATTCTTACTCAATCACATAATTCTACTCTCTCTTCAGAAACTCAGGGCCAGGTAGCTCATTCTCCTTTCCTCCCCCTTCAGCCTTGTGTCTCTCTGTCTGGAGCTGCTTTATGGGGACAAATATGTAAGGAGTAGGCCTGGTTTGGGGCCTCCAGAGGCTATGTTTAGACCTCTGGATGGCAGAGGCATGGCAGGGGAGGGCTGGAGCATTGGGGAGTGTAGATTCAGTTTTGGGTTGAGGGGAAATTCAAGGGGTTCACTCTGGATTTTGTATCTGCATTGGAATTTCTGTCTGTACCTCTCTCTCCAAATATAATTCTGTTTTTTTTTTCTCTAATTCATTTGGGAGCTTCACTGTCAACACTGTCTTTAAACCCATGGCAGGTGTGAGGATTCGTTTTTCTACGTTCAAATTAATTTCTGAAGCTGGTAAAACTGAAGGCAGTGGGTGCCTGGCAGCAGATATGAACAGTGGCTGGGAAGCAGGAGTAACTTGCGAGGAGTGAATCTGTGTCAAAGTTGCAGGTTTCCCCTGGAGGAACACAACCTTTATCTCAGCTATATATTTTTATTGCGCTGGGTTTCGATTGTCCTGTTAAAAGAAGGTCTCCTTAAGCCTTTTGCATTTCTCCTGCTCCGTTCCCAACGGCTCACAGGCACAATAGTGAATGTAGGCCACAATAAAAAGGTCGTTTTTCTTCTTTCAGCAACAGTAACACAAGTGGCTGCGTTTCCTCATTCTGGATTGGGTTCAAGATTTCAAATCCGACTGGGCTCGCTTCTGATTAGAAAGCTTGATATTTATCACAACCTTTCCTGTCTTCCATATCCAGCGTGAGGGGAGATTGTAAAAAGGCAACCTGAAAGGAACCATTCTTTTATTCAGCAATTAACCCCATCTGAGTAAATAATACGGTGCCCTGCACTCGAGCCTCCCCTGTCATGCACCGAATTCTGAACTCAAAACGGCTTCAAAGCCGCCTCGGCGAAACGATGACAAGATGCTGCAGAAACAGCCTTTTTCATCTGGAATATAATGCAGGGGTTGTGTTACACAGTACAGTAACAAATAGAGGGGAGTTGTAATGATAGAGCAGATAAAGTGTCTGGAAGTACTTACCTGAGGGAAACTCAATCTTTATTTTCCTTCGGGGCCCGAGGCTTATAAACGCAGCGTACGGTCTTGAGGCTTAAAATATTAGAGGAATCATTTTAGGGGGGGGGGGGGGGAGAAGGCGGTGTTTCTTATTATGGGCAAATAAAAGCCCAATAATAGCCCAGATTCCTTCAGATGGGGCTCTCAGATTCGCTTCTTTTCTGCAGTAGGCTCGCAAAAGTCTAAGAGAAATAAAACGATGCCTCGAGATATCCTGGCAGGAGAATGGCACAGATGGGCATGGGATGCAATGGAGACCACCACAGAGAGGGCTGGAGGGTTATTGTGAGGGTCAAGGGTACAAAATGGAATCCTGCCTGTGGGGACATCACTGGGTCAGAGAATCATAGTATTATAGAATGGAAGGTACCTCAAAGCTCAGCCAGTTCCAACCCGCCCTGTGCCAAAGGCAGGGACACCTCCCACTAGAACAGGTCACTCAAGGACTCATCCAAACTGTTCCTGAACGCCTCCAGGGAGGTTGTGGAGCACAGAAGCACAGAACGTGATCATATTCTGTGCTTCTCTGCTCCCCATCCTCCCTGGGCAACCTGTGCCAGTGTCTCACCACCCTCACTGCGAAGAGTTTCCTTCTAACATCCAGATTCAGTCTCCCCTCTGCCAGTTCAAACCCATTTCTCCTCGTCCTGTCATTACAAGACCTTGTCAATAGTCCCTCCCCAGCATTTCTGTAGCCCGCTTCAGGAAGGCCACTCCAAGGTCTCCTGGAAGCCTTCTCTTCTCCAGGCTGCAGAGCCCCAACTCTCTCAGCCTGTCCTCAGAGCAGAGCTGCTGCAGCTCTCTGAGCATCTTTGTGGCCTCCTCTGGACTGGCTCTAACACTTCCATGTCCGTCTTGTGTCGAGGGCTCCAGAACTGTACACGGGACTCCAGGTGAGGTCTCGGGAGAGCAGAGCAAAGGGCGAGAGGTCCCACCTGTGCATCCTGCACCACAGCCACTTTTCTGAGAGAAGTAATGCCTTGGGATCCTGAAAGTTGGGTGTATCCCTGTGCTTTTCACAGCTTTTGGTGCTTCTGTGGAGCACCTTCCTCTGACACCTGCACAGCTGCTTACCCAAGGTTGTCTGGAGAGAGCCTGAGGAACTGAGGCAGGATAGGTGCTCAGGTTCTAGAAGTTGTACCAACTTCCACATATCTTCAGCAGCTTGAGTCTTCCAGTGAGAAGTTAAGCCCAAGTTACTATTAATTGAATCCAAAGAAGTTTGGCTTGGAGGAAATAATGTTCCTTTCCTCCTCTGTTCCCTGGTGCTTACTGCGTTGGACAAGTGAAAAAAATCGGTGATTAAATATGGGATCTAGATTAAATATGAGATCTGGACAGGCGAAACCAGTGGGCAAGGGCTCACTGTATGAGGTTCAACAAGGCCAAGTGCCAGGTCCTGCACCTCGGTCACAACAAGCCTATGGTAAGCTACAGACCTGGGGATGTGTGGTTAGAAAGCTTCATCTTGGAGAGGGACCTGGGGGTGTTGGTTCATAGCTGCCTGAACATGAGCCAGCAGTGCCCAGGCGGCCAAGAAAGCCAATGACATCCTGACTTGAGTTAGAAACAGGGTGGGCAGCAGGGACAGGAGGGTATCATCTCCTTGTGCTCAGCACTGCTGAGGCCACACCTCGAGTGCTGTGTTCAGCTCTGGGCCACTCACTGCAGGAAGGACATTGAGGGGCTGGAGTGTGCCCAGAGCAGGGCAGGGAGATTGGAGAAGGACCTGGAGCAGCTGGGGGTGAGGATGGCCTGAGGGAGCTGGGGGTGTGCAGGTTGGAGAAGAGGAGGGTGAGGGCAGAGCTCATTGCTCTCTGCAACTCCCTGCAGGGAGGTCGGAGCAAGGAGGGGGAGGGGGCAACCTCTGCTCTTTTGTGGCAAGGGACAGGAGCAGAGGAAATGGTTCCAAGCTGCTCCAAGGGAGGTTCAGGCTGGGTACTAGGAACTATTTCTTCCCAGAAAGGGTTCTCAGACCTTGGAATGATCTCCTGAGGGCAGTGGTGCAGTCACCATTGCTGGAGGTGCTTAAGCATCCTGTGGAGCTGTGCTTAGGGACATGGTTTAGCATTGACTCTGAACTGGGTTGAAGGTTGGACTGGATGATCTTTGGGGTCTCTTCCATCTGGATATATTCTGTGATTCTGTGGCTCCTCCTTCAGTCCCTTTCCTCATCCAGGTCTCTGCACAGACTGATTTAGCACCATAGACATTTCAGACAACTGATTGCTAGTTACAGTGGCGGGTATGCAGTGCAATACGTGTTTCTCCTGTCAAGTCATTTTCTAGTCTGAAATCTGAGGATTTCTACACCTGCTAGGATTAAGAAAAATATGCATAACACAACTGTGAAGGTCCTTAATGCCTGTGTAATTATCTGATTGCATCTTTTAATCCTATTCAATTCTTGGCATCGTTGTAATGAAGCAGTGTTAGATATTCTAAGTGACTCAGAAATACAAAGCTGGCACATGCCTATGATTCTATGCCATCAGCCATACCCAGAGGCTGGCAGGTGGGAAGCTCAGAGGTTCTACAGATGAGCCAGATAAATGCTGTGGAGTAAAAAACTTCTCGGGAGCTGAGCTAGGTCTTCCTTTGCTCTTCCTGCCCACATGCATTTGTTGCTGTGCAGTGCTTGGTGTGTCTTTCTGCTCACCTCTACTACAGCTTTTTAGCCTGACCCTACTTTCAATTCAGCTAGCACCAGGTTCCAGCCTTTTTGCTGTGCTGTGCCTTCATCTGCAAGGCATCCTGCTGCCAGCCATGCTGGCATTCTCCTGAGAATTCTGTACTTTCACCTCCCCTGGGTCTCCAGCAGCTGTTGGACGAGTGATAAAAGGGAAGTAAAATACAGGCCAAGAGTGTAACTGTATTAAAACATAACCCAAACACCTTGGAAATCTGGGTAGAATTATTTCATACACACAGAGGATCTTATTTTGATTTTGCTGGTTTAAACACATTTATTTTGTAGGCACACCTGTGATTTCCCACATCTGGACTTTAGCAGAATGAGAGGTCTGAGTCCTCTGCAAAATCAAGTGAAGTTAGCAAGCAGATCCAGACACAAGTGGCTGCATGACTCAAAGCCTCATAGCTAGATGCACTGAGTTTACATTGAAGCCCTTCCTTGAAGCCTGTTTCTGTCCAGAAATGAGCTAATGCCTTTATTGTCTGACAGCTCACAGGCATTCTGTCTCTGGAGTGCAGGAAATGAACCCTGGTCATGTTAGTTCAGGGTTTGGAGAAGTGTTCTCGGTAACTCTCTGACACCTTTTCAATAACTTCATTGGAGAGAACAAGTATGAAGTGAAAATACTCCCATTATTTCAGCCAGAGTCTGATTATCATAGAATCATAGTCCTAGAAAGGCTCAGGTTGGAAGGGAACTCAGAGATCATTTATTCCAACACCTCTGCCATGGGCAGGGACGCCTGTCTGCTAGACTTGGTTGTCCAAGGCCTCACCCAACCTGACCTTGAACATCCTCAGGAACGAGGCATCCACAACCTCCTTGGCAGCCTGTTCTAGGGTATTGCCACCCTCATACTGAAGAACTTCTTCCCAAGATGCAATCTCACCCTGCCCTCCCTCAGCTTCAAACCTTTTCTCTTTGTCCTGTCCCTAGACACTCTTAGGAAAAGGCCCTCTGTAGCCTTCCTGCAGGATTCCTTCAGGCACTGGCAGGCAACTCTAAGGTTCCCCTGGAGTCTTTTCCATGCTGAACACCCCCAGGTCTCTCAGCCTGTCCTCATAGTGGAGGTGCTCCAGCTCCCTTGTATCCCTCCTGTGGGCCCTCTCCAAGAGTTGTGTGTCCCTCTGCAGCATCTGTCTGCAGTTCAGTCTTTTGAGGACTGGCCATACCATAGTCAGCCTGGTGTCACTGAAGCAGTCATCACTGTGGAGATACCCACAGCATGATGGTGGCTACCAGTGCAAAGCTGGGGAGGTAACGAAATGACTCAGGCTGCACACAGATGCAGGAATGTAGTTTTGGGACCTGTATCCTTCTCTGAGGGCTCTTGTCTGACTCCTCTGAGGCAAAGGCAGGGGACTGCTAGGTTGAGCTACAATCACAGAATCACACCCAGGTTGGCAAAACCCCTCAGGATCACCAAGCCCAACCATTAACACTACTCTACAAGGTGCACCCTAAAGCATATCCCCAAGCACCGTATCCGAATGACCTTCAAACACATGGGGACTCCGCCGCCTCCCTGGGCAGCTCATTCCTGTGCCTGACCACTCTTACTGGGAAAAAAAAAAAAATCTAATGTCCAGTCTAAACCTGCCCTGATGCAGCTTGAGGCCATTCCCTCTTGTTCTATCACTACCTACCTGTGAGAAGAGACCAGCACCAACCTCTCCACAACCTCCTTTCAAGTAGCTGTAGAAAGCAATGAGGTCTCCCCTCAGCCTTCTCTGTTTTAAACTAACCATCTCCAGTTCCTTCAGTCTCTCTTCATCAGATTTATTCTCCAGGCCCTTCCCCAGTTCCCTTGCCCTCCCTCTGCACTCTATCCAGCACCAGTTCCAGCAATAAATAAAGCGATAGGATTTTAAATGGTTGGAGCCAGGGTTTATAAGGGGATAAGCCTCTTACTAGAGAGTTTAATAAAACTGTGAAAAAGTCAACCAATTAACAGCCTGAAATCATTGCCATTCGCAAGCCTCTGCAATGGATTTTTACAGCCAGAGGTAACAATGTTCTTCGTACCTCTTAACCTGTTGAATTTAGAAAAGATAACGGCTGTTTTATTCCTGTTGCTCACTGATTGCCTACTCCTCTTGAGATGTTTTTTTTTTTCTTTAGAAGAAGAACTGTTCTTCAAGACGAACAGAAGAAGAACTTCTGTTAAAACTCCACTGTGTGACTGCTGGAGCTCAGCTGTACGACACAAGTCACACAGGAGATACACACACTGACTGCCACAGCGTTCTCCTTCCAAAACTCAGGGCACAAGGCTTGCATCAGTGCAGCCTGTAGTGGATTTAAAACTGGCTGATGGCTGGGCCCAAACGCTGGTGGGGAACAGAGTCAAGTCCAGCTGGAGCCCACTTACTAGTGGTACCCTAGGGTTCAGTGCCAGAGCCTGTCCTCTTGAATGTCTTTATCAATGGTCTGGATGAGGAGATTGGGCGCACCCTCGGTAAGTTTGCAGGTGACACCAAGCTAGGTGGCTGTGTTGATCTGCTAGAGGGTAGGGAAGCTTTGCAGAAGGATCTGGACAGGTTAGACCCATGGGCCAAGGCTAGCTGTATGAGGTTCAACAAAACCAAGTGCCAGGTCCTGCACTGGCATTTAGTTCTGGGCCACTCAGTGCAGGAAGGACATTGAGGGGCTGGAGTGTGCCCAGAGCAGGGCAGGGAAGGGCCTGGAGCAGCTGGGTGTGAGGAGAAGCTGAGGGAACTGGGGGTGTGCAAGCTGGAGAAGAGGAGGCTGAGGGCAGAGCTCATTGCTCTCTGCAGCTTCCTGAAGGGAGGTAGGAGAGAGGAGAGGGCAGCCTCTGCTGCTTGGTGGCAAGGGACAGGAGCAGAGGAAATGGTTCCAAGCTGCTCCAGGGGAGGTTCAGACTGGGTGCTAGGGAATATTTCTGTAACTGAAAAGGTTCTCAGATGTTGGAGTGGTCTGCCCAGGGCAGTGGTGCAGTCACCATCCCTGGAGATGTTTAAGCAGCCTGTGGAGCTGGTGCTTAGGGGCATAGTTTAGGATTGACTCTAAAGTGTGTTGAAGATTGGAGTGGCTGATCTTTGAGGTCTTCACAGAAAGAGTGATTGGCATTGGAATGAGCTGCCTGGGGAGGTGGTGGAGTCACGGTCCCTGGAGGTGTTTAAAAGGAGGCTGGATGAGGCACTTAGTGCCATGGGTTAGTTAATTAGGAGTTAGGTGATAGGTTGGACTTGATGATCTTGAAATTCTTTTCCAGCCTGGGTAATTCTGTGATTCTGTGTTTCTGCCTCTTCCAAACAGATGTTTTCTGTGATTCTGAGATGAAACTTACTGTGTGCATTGTCCCAGTCAGGAGACATCCACTAGCCACCCTAGTGAGATGGATGGATATTGAACTGGTGTTTTTGTACAGATGAAAAAGAAATATTTAAAAGCCTGTACATTTTGGGGAGGAAAGATGGGTTTTTTTTCTTTACCAGTACTGCCATTTTTTTTTATTAATTTACTTCTGTATTGCCAGTGAACTGGAAAACTGACCATACATGTGCTCAGAGACCTGCAGAATCATTAGGGAAAGCAAAAAACTACATAACCTGTGCCAAGGAGTACCTCAGCTTGCACAGGCAGCAGATGACTTGCCCAGCTGGGAGTGCTGGCGAAGGAGTCTAGAGACATCCTGGAGAAAATTCCTTCTTTACTTCAACTTTCTCTTGTAGCTCAGTGTGAGACAGCTCATGGTGTCTGCAAGCACAGGGAGAAGTTCTTCCTCTCTGACTCTAACTGGAAACTGTATGATCTCCAGAGTTCATGAAGGTATTTTGCCATCCTCTGAAGCATGAGAGATTCACTGCAGCCATCAATGGGAAGGCAGGAGGCACACATATACATTCAAGATGGTATGGAAATGTCTCAGCATGAGCCCTGGCTTCTTGCACATCAGATTAATGTCAATTCATGAACTGGGGTGAGGACAGGGCTCCCACTCCTCACCTTGACGGGAGTGGAGCTTCTGAGGGGTGAAGGATTGCCTCATAATTTCCATACTGGAGCTCTTTTAGCTTATCTCATCTGTTGTATTTCTAGATGTTGAGCATCTCAGCCTTCTCAGTTCTTTGCCTGTAGCTTTCCCTATGAAGACTGAGATCCCCAAGTTTCATCAGTCTTTGATCTTAAAGAGTACAACCTGTGGCTTGTGAGCTAGCAGAACTTAGAGCTGCTGAGATAATTCCTTTTGGTTCAAAATTCCAATAACAACTATGGCAGGATGTTCACTTCCCCTCCTCTGTTAGGTCAGAGACCCTGAGAAAGAGAGTCGGAGGTATACTGCTGCCAGCTGTGTGAAGCAGGGAGACCCGCAGGGTCCCCACGGGCATGGAGAAGGTGGTGGGCTTCACTTGAAGATGTACCCAGGAGAGGCAGAGCAGGCTGAGCCAGCATCTCTGCAATGGCTTTATTTCCTTTCCAGCACTAAAGCCACACTCACTTTCTGGAGGCTTGGGGAGGCAGTATGTTGGTATCTGTATTTCTGCCCTGCTTGGTGTTACAACTTGCTGAGCAGTGCCCTGTAAGGTAAGTCCTGTTTTACTCCAGGAACAGCTCAAAACAATGTCAGGGTGGGGCATTCAGTGCTCTTAGAGCTGTTCTCTTACAAATATGCAGCACTCAGCAACGTGTTCACGTTCATCACAATTACTTCCACGGAAGTGTCACCAGGGGACAATAAGGAGGGCTCAAGGAAAGTTTGGTACTTGTGTGGGAGTCGAATCTTGAGCTCAGCCCTGGAACCTGGTGGTTAAAAAGCTCTGTCTGAAGGAACAATAATATAATGGTTTTCATTGAGGCAGTGGCAGGCCATTTGTAAAGCAAGGATAATGATAATTCAACCTTTGTAATGCACACAGGGATCTGTGCACCAAAGGCAATTTGTGTGTGCAAAGCATTTTTATTACTAATAGCAGGCGCAGCGCTGTCAAAGGTTGGAGCAGACCATCCTTGTTTTCCTTCTGTGCTGGTGGGGAATGGTTGGTCTCTGATGGCCAGAGGAGTGATTCTGTGCTTTCAGTGTGTTTGGTGCACAGGTGAAGTCAGAGTTAACTCCTGCCTTGGCGACAGGAGAGCAGCCACAACACCTTGATTTTCAAAAAGCAAAAAGCAGGGTGCTGCAGCTGAAAGATGCACTGCAGACAATGGCAAGATTGAACATTTGCCAGGTGTTTTGTTGAGGGTTGTCAAAAACATGAGCAGAGGCAGCATAATGGGAATAGGCAATGATAAATCCTTTCCCTGCACTGTGGGACCCCAGGAGTGTTTCTCCTGCTGGGATGAGACTCAGATGTACGCCATTTCCAGGCAATCCTGGCTAGTTCTGGAGAGGAAACCCAGGCTCAAAGTCAAAAGGGAACCTCAAAATGCTCCAGGAGGAAGGACCCCAGAGCAACTTCTCAGGGGACCAAAGCTGTGCAGGACACCTGCCACAGGTCCTGCCAACACAACCAAAGAGGAGTTGTCTTTGCATCGCTTGGGTTTGGCAGAAGTTACACATGGCTTGACTGAAAATGTCATTATCTCAAATATAAAAGGATTAGTGTTTGGAAGGTTCCCAAGTGATCCTGCTTAATGACAAACCTTGGCAGTATCTAGCAGACATAGCATTGCAGCAGTGACCCTTTGCTCCCAGGACAGAATAATGAAAGAAACAAAAGCTTTTGTGTGATTTTCCCTGAATCTCATTTAAAAAATCAGCTTTCAGCAAAGAAAAACATGCAAGAAGTAGCCCTTTCAGCTGTTTCTTACCTAGAACCTGATTCTTCTCTCATGCAAGTTGGTGGCAAAACCCCAGTGACCTACAGAGGAGCAGGTGATGCACTAATTTCTCCCAGGGCACAGGAACTCAGTGTTGCCAATATGAATCACAGAATGTTAGGGGTTGGAAGGGACGTCCGGAGATCATCCAGTTCAAGCCCTCTGCCAGAGCCGGATCACCCAGGGCAGGCCACACAGGAACACATCCAGGTGGGTTCCAGGGCTCTGACACCCTCAGAGGGAAAAAGTTTTCCTTTCTGTCCCCATGGCACCTCCTCTGCTCCAGCTTGCACCCAGTACTCCTTGTGCTGTCGCTGGACATCCCTGAGCAGATCCTGGCTCTGTCCTCCTGACACTGCCCTGCCCATCTCCAGCACAGCAATGAGGGCAGCCCTCAGGCTCCTCTGCCCCAAGCTCCCAGCCCCAGCTCCCTCACCCTGGCCTCACAGGAGATGTTCCACTGCCTGCAGCAGCTTGGGGGCTCTTGCTGGACTCTCTCAAGCAGTTCTCTGAGGTCCTTCTTCATGCTGAGGTGGAACCTCCTGTGTTCCATTTTATACCTCTTGCTCCTTGTCCTGCCCCTGGGCACCACCAAAAAGAGACCAACACCTTCACCCTGACACCCACTTCTCAGATATCTATAGATACGGATCAGATCCCCTCTCAGCCTTCCCTTCTGCAGACTAAACAGCTCCAGGACTCTCAGCCTGTCTTCATAGCAGAGATGTTCAAGTCTCCCAGTCGTCCTGGTAGCTCTCTGTTGGAACCTCTCCAGCAGGTCCCTGTCTCTCTTGCGGGAGCCTAAAACTGGACACAGTATTGCAGGTGTGGTCTCAGCAGGCCAGAGCAGAGGGGCAGGAGAAGCTCATTAGTCCTGCTGGACATGAAGGAAATGTCAAGTTATTGCTTATGTGGCCACACTCAGTCAAACACTAGGCACAAGCTCACAGATTGTTTTAATGTCAGAGCAAATTATGGCAATAATTAAACCCCAGGTCCCATGAGAAATCACTGTTGGAGATCTTTGCAAGAGTGTCAGAAATAGGAAAGAATTTCACAGCCACTGGAAAAAAAAATTTAAAAAATTAAAAATCACATATAATGGGGGGGG
>VWYK01056634.1:0-16068 GCA_013399775.1 Semnornis frantzii | reverse complement strand
AGGCTGTGGGCAGCCTGGTCTAGGGTAGGGTGTCCCTGCCCATGGCAGGGGGAGTGGACTGGGTAATCCTTGTGGTCCCTTCCAGCCCTGACTGATTCTATAATTCTATGAGTCTATGATTCTAAGTCCCCTGAGAGCAGGCTGAGTGAGTTGGGATTGTTCAGCCTGGAGAAGGGGAGGCTGAGGGGACCTCACTGCTCTCTACAACTCTTGGAAAGGAGTTTGGAGCTGCTGTGGGGCAGGGCTGCCTGTTTTCCCAGGTTACAAGTGATAGAGAAGAGGAAATGGACTTTTGTTGTACCAGGGGAGGTTTAGGTTGGATATTAGGAAAAATTTCTTCACCAGAAGAATCGTCAGGTGATGAAACAGGCTGCCCAGGGAGCTAATGGAGTCATCATCCCTGGAGGTGTTTAAAAGACATTTGGATGAGGTGCTTAGGGATGTGGTCTAACAGCTATGTACAAGGAGAAGTTAGGTTATGGTTGGACTCTTAAGGCCTTTTCCAGACAGGCAATTCCACGACTGAAAAAGGAACTTTACCATGGCTGAAGCCCTTTCCCCATACCATATGAACTGGCTGAAGCTTTCCAAACTAATACAGCACAACCCAAGTTCATAGATCCATAGATACATAGAATGGTTTGGGTTGTAAGGAACCTTAAAGATTCTGGTTCCAAATCCTGCTGCCATTAGCAGGGATACCTTCCACCAGCCCAGGTTGCTCAAGGCCTCATCTAACCTGACCTTGAACACCTCCAGGGAGGAGGCATCCACAACCTCCCTGGGCAACCTTTTCCAATGTCTCCCCACCCTCACTGGAAAGAATTTCTTCCTAATATCCAGTATAAACCTCCCTTCCTCAAGCTTCAATCCATCGTCCCTCATCACACTAAGGGAAACGCCAGCTCAAGCAGATACCAGATGTCAGAGTTGTAAACAATGGAGATTTGAGTCTTGTAGTAGAAACGAACAGAAGACTTCAGTAGGAGATGCTAATATGTCTGCTTGTAAAACTTCAGTTTCGCCTGGCATATTCTTCGTTCAAAGCAGAGACATGAAAAGTTATCATGCAATTATCTACTTTCCTAACTCCATGGTTCTCATCACCTATTTCAAGAGCTCTGAGATAATCCATGCTACATTTTCACATGGTATAAGCTTGTGAAAATAATGATAGAATCTCCTACTGTAAATCACCTGCAAAGGAAATGAAGCTCTTTTTTTTTTCTTTAATAGAAAAGACTTTATAGACTGGGCACACTCATTTGGGTTATTTAAGTATATATAAATGTTTACTTTGGCCTTAAGTATTAAAATGTTTGAATAAGGCCATATCTGGAATACTGCATCCAGTTCTGGGCTCCCCAATTCAAGAAGGACAAGTGGCTATTGGAGGTGATCCAGCAGAAAGCCACTAAGACACTGAGGGGACTGAAATATCTGCCCTACCAGGAGAGACTGAAGGAGCTGGGGCTGGTTAGGCTGGAGAAGAGCAGACTCAGAGGGATCTCATCAGTGCTGATCAACAGCTAAAGGGCAAGTGTCAGGAGGAATAGAGCCAGACTCTTCTCAGTGGTGTCCAGTGACACCACAAGTAGCAGTGGACACAAATTTGAACGCAGGAGGTTCCATATAAACATAAGGAAAAAACTTTTCACTTTGAAGGTGCTGGAACACTGGACCAGGTTGCCCAGATTGTGAAGTCTCCTTCTCTGGAGGTATTCAAAACCCACTTGGAGGTGCTCCTGTGTAATCTATTCTGAGTGATTCTGCTCTAGCAGGGATGTTGAGCTAAACAATCTTCAGAGGTCTCTTCCAGCCCCTAGCATTCTGTGTTCTGCAATCCCGTAACTACTTAAACTGAAAGTACAATGCTGGGGGAAATTCAAGAAAACATCTTCCAAGGAAGCACTGCCAAGGGCACAGTCTGGCTGGGAGGAATAGGAAGTGAAGGCTATGGTCCCAAGCAGATAAATTCCACATGCACAGTGTAACTCCACAATGACCTGTGAATATGAGCTAAAGCTGCTGGTCCAGCATAGCCACCTTCCTGTCTTGAAAACACCATAAAAACCATGTGTGCTGTGGACATGAGACATCATTTTTGATCGTATAGCACCGAGGACAGTTTGACAGGTCTCAAGATCCTCATGGTGTGGACAATCACAGGCCCATGCCGGACAACAACCTGGGCTGCTGCAGTCTCCCCCAGCTTCAAGGTAAGACTCAGTAAGGCTCTGGGCAACCCGATCTAGTTGAGGATGCCCCTTCTTACTGCAGAGGGGATTGGACTAGATGACCTTTGGAGGTCCCTTCCAACCTAAACCATTCTATGAGTCTATGATTCTGTGATTCTATGATTCTGTGATTCTATGATTCTGTGATTCTATGATTCTATGATTCTATGATTCTATGATTGGCAAGGCCAATTGCCCTGCTAGTAACAAGAAGAGCATTTCTGACAAGCATTTGAGATCCTACCAGGCAAACAGCAATGAACTGAGAAGGGAGGAACTTCCAAAACCCTGAAACATAATTTTCTAAAAAAGATGAGATTTTATTTAACATTTCTGAATTGTGGCTTATTGCCCACCACGCAAAACATTAACAAGATAAACTTGTAATTTAAATTACTAGTACTTCCAGGATACTTAGAAATGTATATTCTTTTCATCTAGCCTGATGATTAAAAATGCCTTTGGGATCATGCCTAGAATAATGTTTTACAGTAGGGAGGCCAATAAAGAGTCTTTTGATAAAAACTTGGATCAGATACACTGTGACTGTTCCCACCTCTTAATCAATTAAAAATATATACCTCAACAGTGTATTCCTTGTAAGAAAGAAAACACAGAAGTTATTCTCCTCCCTGAGAATAAACATAGCTGCTACTCAGTTTAATGGGACATCTATATGTGCACCAAGTGAAAAATACCTTCCAGAATGTGAAGGATTTGTATGTATCTGTAAATTATTACATGGTTAGGTGCAGGTTGGCCTTTTGCCATGCTAGATTCAATGCACCCAGTTTTACCTAGGCTTGGAAGCTGAACAGTTCCAGGCCTGGCCAGCATCTCAATGCAGAGACCATCTGGGAATTTGCTGTGCCATAGGCGCAAGCCAAGGAGTCACAAGGTGGTGGATATTGGGCCACAGAAACTGAATGAGTGGAAAGATTTCATTCAGCTCCATCAGCACTGCTGAGCCGGTGAGTAGGACTCTCCCTATAGCTCTCTTGCCTCTCTCTCCCTTCCCCCAGCAAGGAAATGTTCAGATACATTCTGTTGGGAAGGATGCTAGAAGCACCCAAAGTGAAGGATAGGGTGCAAAAAATACAGAATCATAGAACTCTTTTGGTTGGAAAAGACCTCTAAGATCACTGAGTCCAATCATCATCCTAACACCACCACGGCCAGCAAATCATGTCCCAAAGTGCCATGTCCATACGTTTCTGGAACACCTCGGGGGATGGTGACTTCACCACCTCTCTGGGCAGCCTGTTCCAATGCCTGACCAAAATTAACAGAGTGTACACAGAACAGAAATACAATGAAGAAAACCTCAATAGTGTAAGTAGGTTTTGAACACTCAATAGTCAAGTGGATGAAATCCACGGACATCAGCATAGTTACTTCTTAAATGAGCCACCTGAACCTCATGGGAGGCATTTTCTTTAACAAAGAGAGGTATTTTCTTTAACAAAGTCAACAGCCCCTTGGCTGTATACATCGGACCTGCAGTTCTTACATGCTCTGTGACTGATACCAAACTGAAGGGAAATGTACTGGATGGATGCTAACATTAAAGGGATGAGTTTCAACAAGGCCAAATGCCAGGTCACAATAACCCCAAGCCATGCTACAGGCCTGGGGCAGTGTGTTTGGAAAGCTGTTTGGCAGAAAAGGACCTTGGGGTTGTAATGGACGAGCAGCTGAACAGGAGCCAGCAGTGTGCCCAGGAGGCCAACAAAGCCAAAGGCATCCTGGCTGGCATCAGAAATGCTGTGGCCAGCAGCAGCAGGGAGGGGATTGTGCCCTTGGGCTCTGCTCTGGGGAGGCCACAGGTGGAGGCTTGTGTTCAGCTTTGGGCAGCTCAAGACAAGAGAGCTGTGGAGGTGCTGGAGCCAGTGCAGAGGAGGGCAAGGAAGCTGTGAAGGGCCTGGAGAGTAAATGTGGTGAGGAGAGACTGAAGGAGCTGGGGCTGGTGAGTGTGAAACAGAGGAGGCTGAGGGCAGAGCTCATGGCTGTCTGCAGCTACCTGAGAGGAGGTTGTGCAGAGGCTGCTGCTGGGCTCTGCTCACAGGGAATTAATGACAGAACAAGGGGGAACGGCCTCAAGCTGTAACTGCATAGGTTTAGACCACACATTAGGAAAAAAATTCTCCCAGAAAGAGTGGTCAGGCATTGGAATGTTCTGCCCAGGGAGATGGTGGAGTCACCAACCCTGGATGTGTTTAAGGGTGGTTTGGATGTGGTGTTTGGGCATATGGTTTAGAATGAATCTTGTAGAGTAGGGATATGGGTTGGACTTGGTGATCCTGAGGGACTTTTCCAACCTGAATGTTCCTGTGATTTCTGTGATACTTCTGATTTGCAAGCACATATGCATCTGTGTTGGACCTCACGGCCATATTATAAATGACGGAGATGCTTCTGACAGACATAACATTTAATATCATGCTGTTTCTAACTGAGAGATCTAACTAGTGCCCAAGGCTGCAGAGATCTCAGAAGCATTTTGAGTTTTAGCAGAGGATGGGAGGAAGGAACTCCCGCAAGTCCATTTCCTTGTCTGAGGCTTTGCCACCAGAAACGAGACCTCCTCAAGGCATCACGAACCTTGGCAATAGCAGAGACATAGTGTTGGGAAATCAGATCTTTGGAACCTCGAGTTTCGTTTTTGCTTTTCTATCTCTTCATTGCACCGAGAGCTGCAGAATATTTTAACCACGGATTTATTGAAATACAATTAAATGGCCAGAAGTTGTGCCAGGAGAGGCTTAGGTTAGATTTTAGGAAAAATATATTTGTAGAAAGAGTGGTTCGACATTGGAACAGGCTGCCCAAGGAGGTGGTAGAGTCACCATGCCTGGTATTGTCCAAGAAATGTGTGGACCTGGCACTCTGGGACATAGTGTAATGCCCATGGTGGTGCTGGGCTGACAGTTGGACTCAATGATCTTAGAGGCCTTAACCAGCTGAAATGAGTCTATGATTCTGTCAAAGAATGGTTATTGTGCTTATGGAGAAAACATTTGACAGCTTAATGATTCTTAGAGCTTATCTGACTTGCACTTGAGCAACTTTCATGTCATTTTTTAAGGGAAAAAAAAAAAGGTAATTTTTCAACATCACAGGTATAAGCATGATGGGAAAGGGAAAGAAGAGGAGGACTTATAAAGAACAGATAATTTGTAAATAAAACAAGCCATTGATGGCAAATCATGCTAGTCAGAATCATGATAATTATTCTTTCCTGGGTTGCCAGCATCTATAGAAATATTCCAATATACTTCTATCCAGAACTGGAAAGGGAAAAGCCACCTGAGCTACTGACATGGCAACAGCACTGGAATCAGGGGTCCCAGGTCTCCTCCACACATTTCTCCTCCCCACATCATACCACAGCTACCCAGTTACAACTATGCAAAACAAACACATGGGTTACTCAACCAGAGCAGCAGCATTTGACAACAATTTACAGGGGTGTAAAATGTCTGTGCCGTGTTCTAGGCAACAAGGATCCACAGGAACTCCAATCTGTTATCTTGAACCTTCACTATTTGCAGTGCCAGGCAGATAGGAGCAAATCCTTCGCTGCAAACAGCAGAGAGCTTGCTGTCATTAATCACTACCAGGAGGCTGTTGAAGACAGTCTCTGGGATGGATTTCAGTGGCAGCCTGCAACTTTATTAGCTTAACAGATCCAAGGATTTAAGTGGATCCAGTGTAGGATTTGAGGACTTCTCCCATACGACTTAATGATTCATGGTCAACTGTCCTCAGCCTATCTACAGAAACCAGTCTCAGCCATCTGGTGTCCTCTCACCTTAAAGAGAGGAACACAGAGAGGAGGTCTCAAGCTGCAGAGGCTCTGAGTCTTCTTTTTCAGTAGTCTACCACCAAAAGCCCAGCTCATCACTTCTGGGAGATCATACTTCAGCCTCCTGTCCATGCTGGATACCAGCTTCAAATTTCAAAGTGATTATTACACTAAATATTACAAAAGTATAAAATATACTTCATATTTATACCCACATCCTGTGCCAGATTTATTGCCATGATGACATGCAAGTGGAAAAACAAACAAGACATAAAAATACCTGTCCTTCCTCAGTTTTATCCTAACAGGAAAACATTTTGATCTGACATCAAAACAGGCAGCCTATTAACTCTGCAAACTCCTGAAAACATGGTTCCTAGGTGTCAAGAATGAAGATAGAACTTAAATTAATTGGAGTTCCTGTCCAATCCATGCCCCACTTGACCCAACGCTGCCCGTTGGCTTAAGTAGCTCTCCTTTCCTGACATTTGGCTCCAACCAGTTCACAGATCTTCCCTGAAAGGGTTCTCAACACAGGAACAGGCTCCCCCAAGGAAGTGGTTGAATGCCCCTCCCTGAAGGTGTTGCAAAGAGGCAGAGATGTGGTGCTGAGGGACATAGTTTAGCGGCAGCCTTGGTAGAGTTAGGGAACGGTTGGAGGTGATGATCTTTCAGGTTTTTTCCAACCAAAAGGATTCTGTGATTCTATCCATGCCAATGAAAGAGTGAGAGCAAGGTCCTTTGCCATCTGCTGGCCCAGTCAGTGAAAGAAAAAGCCAACAGGAAAAGGAGAGGAAACCCTTTTTCTGTCTTGTCTTGCACTCCCTACTCCTCCTGCAAGCTGTTCTCCACCCAGCAGCTAACCAAGGCTCTGCTCACATTTGTCATTTCTTCACAGTGTAACGTGGTTATTGGGCATGAAACGATAGGGAAACAAATCCTGCTTGTCAACAGGATTTGATAGTAAACAGAATGTGCTGAACAGACCTGAAGTGATAGTGATAGTGACAGGACAGTGATAGTGATAGGACAGAGTATTGGAAAAATGAAGGAAACTGGGTAAAGGGAAGAAAGGCACTTTAAGTGCCTCAAACTGTGAGGAAAATATGGAAAGATTTTGTGACTTTGGATGAGGACAAATCTTTCTCTCCTCTGCTATCAGCAGGTTGAGTGTGTGCATTTCAACATGGTAATGTGACCTGGAGTAGCTCAAGCTCTCAAAAAGCCATCCACTGATGCACAGGTTCCAATTTCTTCTCACCCAGAAAACAAGTAAAAGTAGTCTCTTAAACACAAGGAGAAAGAGGAGTCACCCAAAGTGGAAAAGAAATGCAATTTGAAAGATGTATTACATGGTTTTGAACTGCTGGCTGAAACTGTGCCTGCAAGCAGAGGTACCTGCACCACCAGCATACCCTCCTCAGGGCCAGGAGAGCTGGAACCGAAGAGCTGGAAATACAAGGCAGGGCTAGAAACTCACTGAAGGTTTATACTGGCATTTGTCTCTACAGATTTACAGATGCAACCAATGTTCTGCCTAAAACATCCATCCAGCTGCTTTTTGTCAGCTTCAGACCATTTAGCACCCAGCAGTGTCTCTCAGAGGTGACAAAGAGGGGTTGGTCCCTGCCAGGTGACAAAGAATGACGCATTAGCAGCAGCAAGCAGGACCCCTAGGTGACATCAAGGGGCAGAGATGGGCCAGGAGGAGGTCAGTTTGCCCTCAGGGTCAACAAGGTGAACCAAAGGGTCTACATCACTCCCGACAGAGGAGGGCAGGGTAGCAGTGCAAGGAGCAGGTCACAGCCAGCTCAGTGCTCAGCAGAAGGGAGATGACAACTCAGCCTGTTCTCTGGCAACAAAGGGCCTAGTTCAGCTGAGCAACGATCCTGCTGCAATAAGGGGCTACTGGAAAGGAGCAGAGCTGAGTGGAGCAGACAGGAGAAGAACCCAACTCTGGGCTTCCTGCTCTGCCAATGCCACCCAGCCAAGGAGGAGGAGTGAGAGGCCTGCTGCTGGGGGCTGCCACCCTGCTTCAGGCTATGCCCACCCAATTGCCCTCAGCAGAAACCAGCCTGGCCAGTCTGCATCATGGCACAAATCTCCAGCAATTTAGTACTCCCAGTAACTGGGTACTTTCTACAACTACAGCTCCTGGGTCAGATTACTGTTGGAGAGTTAGAGGTGTGAAGTGCAGTTTCTTCAGGCATGTCAGTTGTTCATACTGTGTCAGAAGAGGGCTCCTTCCTCAAACCTTTGTGCACTTGAAGAAATAGTGGCTAGTTGAACAAGTTTCCCATTAGAAAGGGCAATGGACCAGAAACTCAGCCTACAGTGGATAAGAGAAATTTTGCCCCATTTGGTATCAGCCCAGGTGATGCACACAGGCCATGCTAGGCAGGCAAGAGCACTGAGCACAGCCTATCCAGAGGGAACCCCCATGCAAGGGAATAAAGCTGCTGGCAGACAAGAGCCACTGCCAGAAGCTGCTGACAGGATCCACGCAAAGAGCTGCATGAGCAGCTTTGGGCTTGAAGACATCAGCAGCCAGCACACCACAGTGGTGGCTCAGAGATTTGAAATTACTGCAGTCCTTGGACAGACCAACGTGCTGGAAGGAAAGCAATTTAAACATTGGCTATGGCTGAGCACCCACTGCAGGCAACGGTGGAAATGAACCTGTCGAGATCCATGTTCTCAGGCAAGAGTAAGATTGCTGCTCAGCAGAAAGATGCTACAGGTTGAACCCAGGGATGAGCTGTGCATGGGAGCCAGCACCAATGCTGAGCAGAAGGTGCAGTGAGTGATGAATCAGCTTGGGCAGACAAGCATCTCAAAGCCTCTGACAGCAGCAGAGGCGAAAAGTGGTGGGGCATCCTGGCAGGGACAAGGGATTGCCCTGACTTAACAGAAGCTCTGGTGGAAGGCAGTGAGAAGAAGCAATTAGCAGGGCTGCAGCAGTGCATCCTCCAGGAATAGAGGGGAGTTTGTCACGATGTGATCAAGTGCAGCATCAGATAGTAGGGAAAGTAAGGAGTGTTCCATGTCTTCTATGGCATATTTTTCACCATCCTCTTCTGCATCATCCTTTTCTGTGTCATGCCTTTTTCCCCATCGTCCTCTTTGGCTTCCTCTTCTGCACCACCCTCTTCTTCCATGTCATCTTTCTCTACGTCCTCCCTTCTGTGTCGTCCCCTTCTTCTGTGTCATCCTCTCTTTCTTCTGTTAGCTTAAAGGCTGGAATTGTTGATCTTGGAGATCTTCTCCAACCAAAACAATTCCACAATTCTATAATTTTATTAAACTTCAGGGAGGGGAGCATAAAACATTTAGTTTTTCCACAAAGATTTAGGTTCTAGATTTAGAACCTTATCTTCCAAGGTGTGCAGCTGACCTCTGGGGTTATATTCACTGGGGAAATTTGTCACATCCCCAAAAACTCTCTGCTCTCTATGGACAGTTGTAAAAAAATGTTGCTTAAATGCTAGAAGCCAAGTGTCAGATGCGAGCCAGTATCAGAGAATCAGAGAGTCATATGGTAGAGGTTGGAAAGGACCTCTGAAGATCAGCAAATCCAACTCCTCTGCCAAAGCAGGGTCACCAAATCAGGTTACACAAGAACATATCCATGTGGGTTTTGAATGTCTCCAGAGAAGGAGACTCCCCAACCTCTCTGGGCAGCCTGCTCCAGGGTTGTGTCAAAGCTTACAGTACAGAATTGTTTCCTCATATTGAGATGGAACTTCCTGGGTTCCAGTTTGTACCCATTGCCCCTTCTCTTATCACAGGGCACTGCTGAAAAGAGCCTGGAACCTTCTTCTTGACACCCACCCTTCAGATATATATAAACGTTTGTAAGATCTCCTCTTAGTCTTCTACAGGCTAACCAGCCCCAGGTGCCTCAGCTTTTCCTCATCAAATAGATGTTCCAGTCCCTTCATCATCCTCATAACCTCTGTTGGACATTCTTTAATAGATCCCTCCCCATCTTGAACTGAGAAGCCCAGAACTGGGCACAACACTTCAGCTGTGGCCTCACCAGGGCAAACTGGAGGGAGAGGAGAACCTCCCTTGCCAGTATGGAAGTAGGAACTTCAGCACTGCTGTTATATCTTCCTTACTTAGATTTCTTTTTTTCTGGAAGCAGGTACGAATTGTATCCAGCACAATTAGGGTCTTCTCTGCTTTGATATACTTCGTTTATATCTTTTCAGGCAATAATGGAGCAGGAATGCACAGAATGCCTGTTTTAATTTGAGACAAAACCTGCCAAGGATGTACAACAGGAAGATCTGGGAAGTTATTTGTCTCTGTAACCTCATCTGTGCAAGCTTCAGGCAAGCACGTTTATCATTTTGCTTTCCACCTCCTCCAGGAAACAGGCAGGGGAAGGCAGAGCAGCCAGTAGCGCCTTGCAGAGCACGCTGTCGGTTGGCCAGGAAGAGGCATCCTTCCTTCCTCTTTGGGGCATCCTGGACTACTCTGATTCAGACAGCACTGGTTTGTTTGGCTGAATACTAATCTTGCTGCAACATTAAGGATCCAGAATGGTCAAAAATCCCACAACAGCAACCAAAAAAAGGCAAGGAAGAGAGAAAACAACTGACAGATCCAATTCATCTACAATGTCAAGCTTCCTAAGTGTCCCCGGATGTTCAGTTTCAACAGCACCAAAACTCGAGGAAAAGACACACTCTGCATAAGGAAAAAACATCCATTTTTACTTTGCAGTGTGCACACCCACTCAGTCACTGCTGGTAATGAATTTTGAAATAAATACCTCATTATGACAAGAAAAGAAAGACCTTTGAGGAGCAAGCTGTGAAAACGATTTGAGCACTCAGCAGTTGCATCACAACGGCCACACCGTAGGGGCACGGAGAGGGAAGGAGGCACAGGAAACATTGCTCTGGCATTTCCTGCTCCCTGAGCACTTGACTGCAGAACCTCTGCTTATTTTTGTACATCATTTCCTAATGGAAGTTTCCTTAATGGAAAGAATGGAAAAGCAGTGCCCCACGGCCCCCCTTCCCCACAGCACACCTGGCTCAAAAGCATGGGATGCTCTGGGGTGCTTCCCTGGCCCCTCCAGAGAGATCTGCCCCACTGCAGCCTCCAAGACTGGGAGAAACAAAAGCTCCGGTAGGGTCGAATCGTTGGGACACTCAAGCACAACAGCCCAAACATCCTCAAACTGTAACTGCTATCTAGAAGTGCCCTAGAATCATAGAATGTTAGAGGTTGGAAGGGACTTCATCCAGTCCAACTCCCCTGCAGGATCATCTAAAGCACGCTGCATAGGAAGACATCCAGATGGGTCTCAAAAGCGTCCAGAGGAGGAGACTCTACAACCTCTATGGGGAGCCTGCTCCAGGGCTCCAACATCCTCACTGTAAAGAATTTTTTCCTCATGTTGAGGTGGAAATTCCTGGGTTCCAATTTGCATTCCTTGCCCCTTGTCTTATCACAGGACACCACTGAAAAAAAAGCCTGGTACCTCCTTCTTAACACCCACCCTTCAGATATTCATAAACATTTGTCAGATCCCCTCTCAGCCTTCTCTTCTGCAGGCTAACCAGCCCTAGGTCTGTCAGCCTTTCCTCATCAGAGAGATGTTCCAGTTCCTTCATCATCCTCATAGCCTCTGTTGGACACTCTCTAGCAAATCCCTGCCCCTTTTGAACTGAGGGGCACAGAACTGGACCAAACACTCCATCTGTGGCCTCACCGGGGCAGAGCAGAGGGGAAGGAAGACCTCTCTTGTCTTTCCAAAGACTGTTGTTCTCCTAAATGCTGGATCATGATTACATTACAGAAACTACTACAGCTATTTGGTAAGAATGGAGAATTTTTTTTTTTAATTATTTTGTTAACATGAGCCCGAAAAAAAAACATTTTTAGAGAAATCTGAAGTCTTTTAGTTTAAATTTTCCATTTCAAGCCCTGCCTCAGGCTTCTTTGGAAAATCTCAATCCCAGTCCCAGCAAAGTTTGGCTGAGCTATAAGCAAGGCCACAGAATGGAAAGAGCCAGAAGGCTTTAACCACTATTAACACATACAAACACTCATATATCTGGTGGACTTCCTGAAGTTCTGGGAAGATCCATAACTAATGAGTGAATTCAGGACATGGAAATGTTTGAGCAGGTCCAGAGGAGGCCACAAAGATGATCAGAAGGCTGGAGCACCTCTGCTATGAAGAAAGGCTGAGAGACCTGGAGAAGAGAAGGCTTAAAACAGTCTTGCAGTATCTGAAGGGGCCTGTAGGAAAGCCAGGGAGGGACTGTTTACAAAGACATGGACTGACAGGATGAGTGGTAACGGCTTCAAACTGCAAGAAGATGGATTTAGATTAGACATTTCAAGGAAATTCTTCCCCATGAGGGTGGTGAGGCACTGAAAGGGATTGTCCAAAGGATTTATGGAGGCTCTAAACCTGGAATTGTTGAAA
This sequence comes from Semnornis frantzii, assembly GCA_013399775.1. NCBI lineage: Eukaryota > Metazoa > Chordata > Aves > Piciformes > Ramphastidae > Semnornis > Semnornis frantzii. Next base: position 3,575 of record VWYK01056634.1, on the reverse strand, counting down.
TCTGGGTTGGACAAGGGCTTGAGCAGCTTGACCTAATGGAAGGTGTCCTTGCCGATGTCAGAGGGGTTGCAACTAGATAATTTTGGGGGTCACTTCCAATCCAAACCTTTCCATGAATTTCCAAATATAAACATGATGTCCAAAACCTATGAGGGTAGCTTCTTGAGGGCTACCCATGTCTGTGCAGACCAGTGTATCTAAAGCCTAACTCTAAGGGGGAAGAAGGGGTTTGCCTATTTATCCAACTAATAGAGTTGATAGACAAGAGTGCAAAGAAGTGGCAGAACATCACAGCACACTGTCATCTCAACCTGCAAGGGGAGAGGATTTCTCTCATGCTGCCACTTTTCTGCACCTATAAATAACACAATTGCTAGAATAAGAAAGTGTAAATAAAGGCATGAGCTGCTGCTGGCTCTAGCTCTGTTAGCAATGCCAAAACTACACCAGCAGTAAGCCATGGTCTCACACAGCTCCCCCATGAGCAGAAACTGAACCTCCAGCTCGCACTGGCTGCACCCATGAGCTGCACCAGTGACAGCCTGAGCCCCACTGCAAACCAGCGCTTTTTTCCTCCCAACAATACTGAGGCTTTTTGGTTTGTTTTTTTTGCTCTTACCCTGTTCAATAGGAAACCTCTGCTGATGCTTCCTCTGAATTCCTCTACATACCTTCATCCTCCTCCCTCAGCTGAGATAATCCCCAAACAATATGGCAGAGGGAGTCAGGACAGGCAGAACTCACGGACATAACCAGGTGGATAGATGGTGGTAGAGCAGTGGGTGTGCTTCATCTTGATCACAGGAAAGCATCTGTGATCAAGCTGTGGGAGCCACAGCATCCTTGCAGCTAAACTGAGCCAGTGTGGCCTAGATGATCAGGTACTAAAGTGGATGCGAACTGGTGGAAGGAAAGAAGTCAGAGGGTTGTGGTCAGTGGGACAGAGTCTAGTTGGAGGCCTGTAGCTAGTGGGGTCCCTCAGGGGCTGGTTCTGGGACCATCAATGCCCTGGATAAGGGCATGGAGGGCACTGTCAGCTAATCTGCTGTGCTGCCATTCAGCAAGACCTAGACAGGCTGGAGAGTTGAGTGAGGAGAAATGGAAGGAAATCAACAAGGACAAGTGTAGAGCCCTGCATCTGGAAAAGAACAACCCCATGGACCTGTGTAGGTTTGGGACTGACTTGTTGGAGAGGAGCTCTGGGGAAAAGGACCTGGGAGTCCTGATGGTCAACAGGATGACCACAAGCTAGCAACGTTTCTTGTAGCAATGTTTCTTGTGGCCAACAATGCCAATGGTATCCTGTGGTGGATTAGAGGAGGTGTGGCTAGTACGTGTCCCTCTACTCTGCCCTGTTGAGGCTACATCAGGAATATCATGTCCAGTTCTTGACCATTTAGATCAAGAAGGACCTCAGGGAACTGCTTGACAGAGTCCAGTGCAGAGCACAAAGAAGCTGAAGGCAGTGGAATGTCTCCCTTCTGAGGAAAGGGTGAGGGAGTTTGGGCTCTTTAGCTTGGAAAAGAGCAGACTGAGAGGTGATCTCATTCATGTTGATAAAGATGTGAATGGCAGTGTCAGGAGGACAGAGCCAGACTCTGCTCAGTGAGGTCCAGTGACAGGACAAGGGGCAATGGGCACAAGCTGGAACAAAGGAGGGTCCATGTGAACATAAGGAAAAACTTTTTCACTCTGAAGGTGAGAGAGCCCTGGAAAGGTTGTGGAGTCTCCTTCTCTGGAGACTTTCAAAACCAGCCTGTATGGGTTCCTGTGTGACCTGCCTTAGGTGATCCTGTTCTGGTGGTGATCTTTTGAGGTCCCTTCCAACCCCTAACATGCTGTGATTCTGTGAAAGACAATTTACCACATTGGATTGCATCTTATAACATCTGAGATGAAGTGACATGGCTTCACCTCCACTGAAATCAGCTTTTTCTGCTGTACTGGTGGGGAAATAGCCTCACTGTAAAACAACACTGTTCCAGCTGTATCTGCTTATTATTCTTGTTGTGCTCAAATTGACCTAGACAGGTAAGCATTACAGCTCAACTTGCAGCTGGATTTTCATGCAGATCCCACTGTGATCAAGTGTAGTCAGCTTGATTTCCAACAACCCTGTCAGATGGAAACTTACAGCCTGCCTCAAAACAAAGATGAATGAGATGATCTTTGATGTTACAACCCCGGTAGGAGGTAAGGTAGATAAAAGGTGTTTATGTGCCATCTTCTGCTGTTAAAATAATGCACAATACAAAGTCAAAAAGAGCAGTTCAATTGTAGTAAAATCAGCAGCGGCCTGCAGCAATATGACAGGAATAAGCAGACCTCTTGCAAAGAGAGCAGAGAAGCAGCCTCCTCCTTGTACTTCTTTGAAAAAAAAAGCCCACCCAGTGGTAGCCTTTCCCAGGTAAACACGGATATCAGTGATAAAATCATCCCTTTGTCATGGCAGAAGCATTCAAAATTTTAAAATGAGGATGGAGCCCACCAGTAGTGAACCCTGCCTTAGCATTTGCACAGCTGACTTAAAATATTGGCAAACTAAGCAGTTTGAATGTGCTGCAAAACACAGAATCACAGAGTTACAGAATTAACCAGGTTGGAAAAGACCTCTAGCTTGAGGCTGTGTCCTCTTCTTCTGTCCCTGGGTGCCTGGCAGCAGAGCCCAACCCCAGCTGGCGACAACCTCCCTTCAGGGAGCTGCAGAGAGCAATGAGGTCTGCCCTGAGCCTCCTCTTCTGCAGGCTGCACACCCCCAGCTCCCGCAGCCTCTCCTCACAGGGCTGTGCTCCAGGCCTCTCACCAGCCTTGCTACCCTTCTCTGGACACCTTCAGCACCTCAACATCTTTCTTAAATTGAGAGACCCTCTCTTTCAAAAATCCTTTAGGAACATAATAGGGAATTTATAATACCCTCAAACTGCTTTTGAAAAATCTTTGAATTTGGCCAAGATATCAACCTATCAACATTCTTTTCAATTTCATTCCCCAGAGAAAAGGTGGTGGCACCAAAAAATAACTGAGCATCCACATTTCCACTGAAGACCAGGCCCAGACAGGACTATGGGAGCTACTGTAGCCAAGGAGGCTGAAGGCAAGCAGTGAGGGTGACAGCAAGGATCAGAGAGGTACCCCGCCGAGTTAGGATGCTGGCATATAGCTGCTTGGGTGGGTTTAATTTAGTCCTTCTTGTGCACCTTTAACTACACAATCCTCTATTATTTGGATTTGATGGTTTGTTGGTTTTTGATTGTTTGTTTTTCCAGAAGGCTTGAATCAAGGGTCAACAAACAGCCACAGGCATAAAGCATTCATCAGGTTTGTGTAATGAATTGGGTTATTTGTAGGGAAATAATTAGCTCCTTGAAACTCAGTATTAAATACATTTCACTGTCTAACTCTGGAGGAGAATCTGGTTTTGGATAGGTAATTTCAAGTGTTTTATCAGCCTTAGTTTTAAAAAAAAAAAAAATTACTTAATTTTCATTCCTGAGGAATACTGAAAACCAATTATTCCTGATTCATTTGTTGCACTCACAGAACAGGAGAGAAGAAGAGGGAGAGGGAGAGGGAGA
>VWYK01056630.1:0-13449 GCA_013399775.1 Semnornis frantzii | reverse complement strand
CTTGTCCTGTCACTGGGCACTAACTGAAANCCCTTGTCCTGTCACTGGGCACTAACTGAAAAGAGCCTGGTTCTGCCCTCCTGACAGCCACCCTTCAGGTATCTGGAGACATTGCTAAGGTCTCCTCTCAGCCTTCTCTTCTCTGGACTACACAGCCCCAGGTCTCTCCATCTTTCCTCTTCAGAGAGATGCTCCAATCCCTTAATCATCCTCATAGACTCTGTTGGACTATCCAGTAGTTCCCCATCCCTCAAACTGGGGAGCTCAGAACTAGACAACATCTGGAATAGCGTCCAACAAAGGCTGAGTAGAGTGGGAGAGGAACCTCCATCCCCTGCTGGACACACTCTTCTTAATGCACTCAAGTATATTTTTGGCCACCAGCAATGTGTTCTTGGCCACCAGAACACATTGCTGTGCCATGGAGAACCTATTATCAACCAGGACTCCAAGGTCCTTCCATATGAAGCTACTGTCCAGCGGGTCAACCCCTAACCTGTACTGGTGCATGATGTTGTTCCTCCCCAGGTGCAGGCCTTGCATCATCCAAGTGTTTTGGCTCACAGTTTAACTCTTACAGCTTTGAGGTCAACACGGCGGCACAATTGCAAGGGTTATTTTTTCAAAGGAACCTGCTGACACAAGCAGATCATCAGCACAACAGGTTGGTTTAGGATCCTCTTGGCTCATCCTCTAGCACCCAAAGAAATTCTAGCGAGACCTCTGCTCATTAGTTTCTGGAGCCCATCTATAGCCCTCAACACCACAAATCAACTTTTACATGGCTTCTCCCACCCCCAAGACTCCCTCTTTCATAGTTTATTGTGTAAGATATCAGCCCCACTAAGCACTGATTCTCCTTTATGATACAAGGAGAAAGAAGTCTGCAATGATCTACCAAATGACAGCATCTCATGAGAAATTTGATACTGCAACAAGAAAGCACTTGTTTGATTTCATCTCTGGGGACTCATTCATATTGTATCACATTGAATTCATGTGCATCCTGTGATGGTTTCACATCTCTTACCCCTATATTATTATTTATTTGATTTTTTTAAGTACCTTTTTTCCTCCATGATATTGTGCATCAGTGCTGAAAACCACAGGCGAAAGGAGAGAGACGCCCTTTATACTAAAATATCAAGGGGATGAAGTTCCAAGCAGCGGCAGCCGCCATTAGCTGCAGATAAGATGCTTCTTATTCCTGGCTAACACAGGTAGTGGAAGTGGTTACTTGTACCTCAGTCTGAAACAATCAAAGTGAAGAGAAAGGATTAGATGTCAAAATACTTCAAGTGTATTCCTTTGATCAGGATCAAAATCAAGCCTGAACTTTGAATATAATGTGCTACTACATTTCAGTGTTCCTTTGAAGAGGAGAAAACTTACATTCGTGAACAAGTAATATTGAGGTTATGAATGGGATAGCAAAGCTGACATCTTACTCTCTTTCCCTTAATTTGGTAAACCTGTCATGTTTGCCACTTCTGTTGATACATGCTGTTCAGCCTGGAGAAAACAAGGCTCTGGGGAGACCTTAGAGCAGCCTTCCGGTATCTGAAGGGAGCCTACAACAAAGCCGGGCAGAGACTTTTGATAGGATGAGAGGGAATGGATTGAAGCTTGAAGACATAAAATTTAGACTGGACTGGAGGTTAGGAAGAAACTCTTCACACTGAGTGTGGTGAGACACTGGAATAGGTTGCCCAGGCAAGTCAAGGATGCCCTCTCTCTGGAGGTGTTCAGAGTCACACTGGATGAGGCTGTGAACAACGTGCTCTAGTGGGAAGTGTCCCTGCTCATGGCAGGGGGTTGGAACTAGACGATCTTTAAAGTCCCTTCCAACCCAAACCATTCTATCATTCTACAAACTTTCAGTTATTGCGTAAAAAAAACCCAAAAAAACCCCACAAAATTTCTGCTCTTTAATAGGGCTGTACAACTCACATCTTCCCCATAAACTGTGGACTGATATCCCAATTCTGGTTTTAGCACAGCACTTGCAAACAAATTCATATGTGCTTCTGTACCTGGCCACGTCTATCTCTGTCATTGTTATCCACTGCCTAAAGCAGACTCAGCTCTGTATCACAATCCATAGTCTTGCATCTTTTTAAACATATCAAGGCAATGTTGTCCCTTTCCCTACAGGAGCATACAGGACCTTGGAAAAAACAAACCAACCAACCAATCAATAAATGCCAAACGAAAAAACTCCAGAGTAATGTTAAAGGACCAGGACGATGGCATCATACAGTAACATAAGCTTGTTGCAGAGAAACTGACTATGATAACTCATTCAAAACAAAATAAAACAAGTAACTTCTGCTCCATCTCAGTCACCAGATCATTGATACTTTAGAAAATGTAGAGGAGGAACTTGAAATCCAAAAGGAAGGGGGACAATGGAGAAGTACTCCCAAAGGGCATTCTCCTTCATGCAAAATGTCTGGTAAAGAAATCCTCGGTACAGTAAAATTGCTGCTCAGGCCTCAGCGTAGAAATCATTATGAGGTAAATAAGGAAATAAGAGGTCTGAAGGCATCTCAATGGTTCCCAGACCTTAAAAGGAAAAGCCAAAGAACCCAAGTGCAAAATGCACAAGGTCACAGCAGTCTAAGCCAAAACAAAGCATCAAAGTGGCTACATGAGCTCTCAAGATAGCTGTAAAGATGAATAAACTAGTAAGACAAGCAGACAGATGTACAGGCAACTGTGAAGTCAGCATGCAGTGATAAACAGGATCTGCTTTTAGGCCTCTATCAGTTCTATCACAAAGTAACTTCCCAAGAGAAAATGACAAGTTCAGGTAGTCAGTGGTAGCTTCACGGAAACTTCAGTTCAAAGTCTGGATTGAAGCTTACGATTTAAACAAAAGAAAAAACTTTTCTTTGTAGTCAATAAAGACTTTCAAGTGAGTTCACTCTGAAAATGCACACACAAATTATCCTTAGATATCCCAAGCCAGCCACCTGAGCAAAAAAAAAAAGTAAATGACTGGACCATTAAGCGAAATTACAGCATCATCTAGAAGATAAGAGAAGAGGCCAAGAACTGAGGCTCGGGCAAGGATGATAAAAATTAAACTGCTATAATTTAAAAGCAAAACAGCGTGAAAGATCGTTACAGCACGTCTGAGTCACAAATAATGCAGACAGTCAGCAACACAAGGTCTGATTTTTATTGCTCTTTAGTCCCTTCTATGATTAGGAGCTTGTTTGCTTGCTTCACTGTTGAGCTATTAATGTATTTCTTGACTTTGTTAAACAATGTCTGGTTTCCACATGGCAGATGTTTGCTTTCTGTCATTGAGCTCCTAGGGTCTGGGGATTTTTCGTTTGTTTTTTGACTAGGAAAACAAAAAATGCAGCTAATCACCACTCAAAATCATTTGTACTTGAAGTACCTTGCCCTCACATTAAGATATAGTGTCCAAAATAGGGCCAGATAAAGCACCTGCCTCATGTTTCCCTCTCAAAAATTATTATTTCTACATATTTGGTATAAAAATCACACTGCAGAAAATTATCAACAGCAATTGTTGCCCATTATATTGTTCTCCTGCCTTGGCAGGGAGGTTGAACTCGATCTCTGGAGGTCCCTTCCAACCTCTAAGGTTCTGTGATTCTGCTTATTTATCTGAACAAAGTGTCAAGGGTCAAGACCTGGCCGGCTACTAGACAAGTTGCCAGAGGCTACATAGCCCTCTGCCTTCCGAAAGGGAGGAGTAAGGGAGTAAAAAGAGGCTGATAGGGTGGGAAAGAAACTGAACCAGCTGGGATGGAAAGAAGAACAAGTCAGTGAAATAGAAAAAGAAATACGAACCCCTGATGGTAATGACATCCTCACTGTCACTATTGATGCTGTGGGCAGGCACTGGGGAAGTCTCAGACAGGACTCAGCAGCAGATAGGAAGGGAATTCAGAATCAAAGGCAGAAGAGACAGTCTTCCTTAGACATCAGCTATTGAAGAAGAGGCTTGATCTTGTGAGCCCTCAGCTTGACCCTGAAGATAATACCCACAGAATGGAATCTCTCGTTGGGCAGTTTAGGGTCACCTGTCCTGGACGCTCCTCCCACCTCTGACTTCCTGCACAAGATTTAGCAGTGCCCTTGGTCTGCCCAGCAGCAAGTCTCAGCCAGAACCTTTCTGCATCCCAGTCCTTGGCAGGAACTCATCCCATCAGTGTTCTCCCTGCTAGCAGTAGCCACTGGCTATGTAAACCTGCCCTGAACTTCAGGAATTGCCAGCAATGAGCAGAGACTGAGCTCAAAGTCTGACTGATGAACAGGATTAATTCTGTTCTAGCTCCAACCAGCACAAAGAAGCAAGGTTTAAAAATCCTTAGCTAATATAAGTTTTCTTTAACTAAAATACTTTGCAAACAAGCAGCTCAGGTCATAAAGAGCTTGCATGCACCTTAATGGGCATTGTCAAGGAAAAAGATAAAAACTCCAACTTGATTCAAACCCATTGTTGATTCTCTTGCCCTTTCCACTGTAAACAAAGAGGAAGTGCACAATTACAAGATAAACAGTTCAGTCTCTGAAAAACTCCACCTTAATGTGATAAATCTGAACAACAAGGAAGAGTTCCTTAAAGTCACCAATTTATTCTGAAATGGTTCTGCTTGTGAATGTTTTGAAAACATTAATACTCTCCAGCATATTAACCCCTTCTAGTTTTTCTTTTTCTCTGTTCAAGTAAAATAAAAGGCATAAGACAATCTAAATTATTTTTCTTGTAGCTCAAAGTTGCATGAGGTTTTAAAAAAGCATGTTTAAGAGTTAGCTATATTTAGAACCACAGAATGGTTTGAGTCGGAAGGGAACCTCCAAGGGTCACCTAGTCCAATCCACCTGCAGTCAGTAGGGACATCCTGCACTAGATCAGGTTGTTCAGAGCTTTGGCAAGCCTGATCTTAAATAGCTTCAGGCATGGGCCCTAAAATACCTACCAAGGTAACCTGTTACAGTGTTCCACCACCCTCACACTGAAGAACTTATTACTAACATCCAATCTAAATCTGCTCTTCTCATTTCAAACTACTGCCCCTCATCCTACCGCTGCAGGTCTTTGAAAACAGTTCCTCTGCCGCCTTCTTGTAGCCCTCTGCAGATACTGGAATGCTACTATTAGGTATACCCAGAGCCTTCTCTTCTCTAGGCTGAACCAACAAAAGGCGGCTCTCAACTACTCGCCTGCTTAGCTCTCTAGAAGTACATCTCTCAAATAACAGTGGCAATTTGAGAAATCATCACGATGGACATTCATTTGGGTTTGCAATAATGACACTAAGATAAGCACTCCAAGACTGAAGAGCTGCTTTCAACACTCTGAGTTATTACACATCAAAGGTTCAGTCAAAATTAACCTTCCATATAATCCTAATTTATCTGATGAAAAGAACAACGTATCTTGTTCACACAAGTATATTTAGCAATTCTGCATGTTCATCTAGCAAGAACTTCCTTCCCCTAATGACTGAAAGTTTCAGGCTTGTAAAAGCTGCAATTTATTCTCTGTCTGCCATGATCAGTCCTTTGCCAGGTACAATAAAGGATTTTGGTAGATGACAAAGGCTCAGACAAAACAGTCAGCAGCTGAAGAAATGACTGTGTTCTGTATTGTTACATTGCACAGGCACATAAATTGATATCCTCAAAGTTTGCTTTAGCCAGACCAGGTGCTTTAAAATGGAAAACTGGCTTTTGATCAAGACTGCAACTCTTCTCCTTCCTGTCCACAGCGCTCTCAATAACACCTTTGTCACTAAATTTGAAAGAACCACAAGAAATGTTACCAATAGCAATATTAAGTCATGTTCTGAGACCAAATTGAGCCTTTCTAAGGGAAAATTATTAGCTACAGCTACCTTTACACTCTTCTCATCCTTCTCTATCCTCCATTTTCACAGATTCACAGAACGGTTTGGGTTGAAAGGGACCTTGATGGTCATCCACTTCCAACACCCCTGCCACAGGTAGAGACACTTTCCACTAGACCAAGTCACTCAAGGCCTCATCCAACCCGGCCTTGAACACACCCAGGGAGGGGACATCAACAACCTCACTGGGCAACCTGTTCCAGTGTCTCACCACCCTCATGGGAAAAATTTTTTTCCTAATCTCCAGCCTATATCTGCCCTCCTAAGTCCTAAAGCCATTGCCTCTTATCTTATAACTACAAGCCATTGTTAGAAGTCCCTGGCTTTCTTACAGCAATCCCTCTTCAGGTACTGGAAAGCTGCTTTAAAGTCTCCCTCAAAGCCTTATCTTCCCTAGGCTGAACAGCCCCAACTCTGTCAGCCTGTCCCCAAACCACAGGTTCTCCAGCCCTCTAATCATCCTCATGGCCCTTCTATGGACCCACTCCAGCAGTTCTACGTCCCTCTTCTGCTGAGGGCACCAGAACTGGGCACAGTGCTACATATGGGGTCTCGTAAGAGCATATGGGGCAGCATCACTTCTCATATCTTAACCTAGAACTCTGGAGCAGCAATAAACTTAGAGACTTTCTCCTGAAGTTCAATTTCTTTTAAGCTGCCTCATTAGGTGACAACTGATATTCTACTTCTGCAATAGCTTAACACCTGTGAAGGAAAAAATTACATCAGCGTGCTGATTTTATTTGAGATATCCTCTATATTCTTCTGTAGAAAGGACAACTGAAGTACAAATCAACAAAACAAATCCCTCTGCTACCAATTACATAACAGCATATTGATACTGGCTTAAAATTCTAGATTCTACTGAAGTAATCAGAGAAATAATTTATAGGGAGATATGGATCAGAACCAGTTGTACAATTTTAAACAAACTCCTGATACTGCGTTAAAACTTCCTGTGTTCTATTTTGTACTCATTGCCCCTTGTCATACTACAGGACACCACTTAAAAGAGCACAGACCCACATTCATGACTTCCACCCCTTAGACACTTAAATGCACTGAGAAGATCCCCTCTCAGACAGGTCTTCTCCTGACTAAAGAGCCCCAAGTCTCTCAGCCTTTCATCATCGGACAGATGTTCCAGGGCCTTAATCATCCTTATAACCTCTGTTGGACTCTCTGCAGTAGTTCTGTGTCCCTTGAACTAGGCAGCTCAAAACTGGACACAATACTCCAGATGTGGTCTCACCAGGGCAGACTAAAGAGGAGTAAGCACCTCCCTCAACTTGCTGGACACACTCTCCTTAACGCACCCCAGGATTCCATTGGCCTTCCTGGCCACAAGGGCACATTGCTAACCCATGGATAACTTATCAATCAGCGCTCCCAGGTTTGGAACTGCTCTCTAGCAGGTCAACCCCTCACCTGCACTGGTGCAGGGAGTTATTCCTTCCCAGGTGTAGGACTCTACACTTACCTTTGTTGAACTTCATTATGTCACCCTTCACTTTTATGATCTAAATAATACAATCATTTATAAAAATAATTGTATTCTTAGAACACAAAATGCATTACCACATTCAACACGTCACAGCACCACCAAATGCAACATTAAAACTACTAATTAGCATTTCAGAATAGAAGACGTTTATCATGAAAGCATGTCAGAAACTTGATGTTCCTATGTGTTCTGTGGCAAAGAGAGGCCAGTTAGGACAGAAGCTGGGAAAACGCTGATTTAGAACATTCCAGCAGCAAATCAGTGTCTTGGTAGAAGACTGAAGCTAAACGAGAAATTAAGTACTCTCACTGAGGATGAGTATGTACTACTGAACGAGGACCAGAATTGGAGAGGGCTCTGCATGGGGGAGAGGAAGAGACAGTAAGAGGGAAATGGAAACAAAATACATTTAGATAGTTAAATTTGAAAGGATAGCAAAACCTTCTATCTCCTTTAAAAAATATATATATAGAAGAGAGGATAAGATTCATACATTCATAGGACCTTAAAGATCATACAGTTTTAATGCTCCTGCCATGGGCAAGGACACCTTTCACCAGATCAGCTTGCTCAAGGCCTCATCCAATCTGGCCCCAAACACCTTCAGGAAGGGAGTTTCATGGCCTCCCTAGGCAACTTGTTCCAGTGTCTTGTCATCATCACCAGAAAGAATTTCTTCCTAATCTTCAGCCTAAATCTACCCTCCTCAAGCTTAAATACATTCCCTCTTGTCCTAGCACTACAAGGCCCTTGTAAAAAGCTCTATTGTAGCCGCCCTGCAGACACTGCAAGGCTGCCCTAAGGACTCCCCAGGGTCGCCTTTTCCCTAGGCTTAACAGCCCCAATTCTAAGCCTGTTCCCATAGCGGAGGTTCTCCAGCCCTATGACTCTCTCTGTGGCCTCCTCTGGACCTGCTCCAGCAGGTCCACATCCCTTTTATGCTGGGGGCACCAGAACTGCATGTGGTGTTCCAGGTACAGTCTCAGCACTGTAGAGGGGCAGAATCCCCTCCCTGTCCTGCTGCTCAAACTGCTTTGGATGCAGCCCAGCACACAGTTGTATCCTGGTTGTTCCTTGCCACATAAGTAACTTTCGAAATTCATATCATAGCCAAAATTCCTGTCATAGCCAGAATTACTTACCATAGATTTAAGTAGCAATAGTAACAACAGTCTTGGTTTAGGAGCACCCTATTCTTTGTCAGAATTTTTCCTCCTTTACACATGGAGCTGAGAACCAAGGCAGTGATATTTGATTCGTGTGCCAGAGTCAGTTTAAATGTCACAGATCTATGTAAAGTGATGTGGTTTAGCAGCAGAGATTTTAGAAGTGTACAAAGTGAAGGAAACACTATCACCAGTCTTGGTGTTGCTATTACAAATGACCCACATCAAAGTGCTTTGACCTTCAGTCACCACAATGTATTAAATCAGGAATTTCACATTTTTTTCTTGCCTGTCCTGCCCTCTAGTTCCACAAGGTTACATTATCAGAGCCCTGCTTTGATAGCACCATTTGGTTTTAGCAGAGTTTCTAACAAACTCCATTATTTTTCCAGGAACCTTTTTATTTTGCGGAGTGAGATCTGTTTTCATATAATTTCTACTGTAGAAGCTGCAAGAAGAATTTAAGCCTTTCTCGAGTGAAAAATGCACCATTTTGTTGAGAAACTGAGCAAGCAACACCTCAGCTTGAGTCCAGCAATAATGAGCTCAGATTGTATGGAGAACACAAAGGGAACGCCTTCGTGCATCCAGCATGATGTTTGGGTGGTGAGCAGCTGACAAAACCAGCACATACACAGAAAGAAAACGCATTTCTGGGAGGACATTCCCATAGCACAGGGCAAGGCAAAGCGCTCAAGTCACACTGAGTTTTGACTTACAGAATAAACAGCCGGGAAAAAAAAAAAAAGGGGGAAAAAACCCTCTTGCTGGTGAGAGATGGACCTGTTCATTATCCTGAGTACTCCGTGTGGACACGCACTCCCTAACTGCGATCTCCTGCATTTCTATAGCTTGTGCTATGCCTCAAAACCACACCAGTTGCCTTCTCCTTTAAGGTGTTGGAAAACACAAAAGCAGCTCAGCACAAATGTTTCCAGAACAGGAAAGTTCCCTGAAAATTCAAAATTTTCTCTTTAAACTCAGCCTTGGCATCAACCGCTCTAGGGGCATCCTGCCCAGAAACGAACAGATTAATTAAGCCAGTTCTTCCTATAAATACATGTGAGAGATGAAGCAACGTTAACTCACAGGAATGGTGCAGAGTTGGCGGGAGAGGCACGGCCAGAAGGAGCGGTCCGGGCCGCGTAGGCAGTGCGGAGCAGAGCGGCGGTGAGGGCCCAGAGCCCGATGGTGCGGAGCAGAGGGAGCGGTGCGAGGCTTCACGCGCGCGGCTCGCACATGCCGGCCCAGAAGTTGTTGTTCCACTTACTAGCCCCTGCGGGGCAGCGGCGCCGCCGCCACAGCTACGCAGCGTGCGGTGCGCACACTGGCCGTGCAGTGGCGCTGTTGCGGTGCTTTTAAGCCCTGCCGCCAGACCGTGTCACACCCAGTTGCAGCCAGGAAAGCTGTTTGGGAGCTTACAGGCTATTCTCTGGACCCGCTCCAGCAGGTCGATGTCTCTTTCGTGATGGCTGTCCCTGAGCAGGGCACAGCACTCCAGGTGCATCACAGAACTTTAAAACCCTGGCTGTACTCAACCTTCTGCCTTTCAGCAGCCACTTATTCAAGTGATAGAAGATTCTAGTTTGTTCGTTGCAAGGGAGCCCAACGCCTATCAGTGGTGTCAGCTACTGTAATGACGCTCAGCTAATGGGTCTTTCAGAATCAGCTAAGCATGGCTTATCAGCAGGATTGAGGTGACAAAATGCATAGTTGAGACAAACTATCAATAAATCTGCTTTCAAATACAGTATCTTAATTAAAACAGGTTCTCGTTTGCTTTTTTCCAGGTGAAATGAATTGCCTAGCAACAGTTTCTGAGCTAACCTTTCATTAAGGGCCAGTTCTCAGAAGCTAACAAGTCAAGCACTAACCACACAAATTCCCAGGACATAATCAAAGCCCCTGATTATTTCCATTCATTGAAATCTTAAGGGTCACACAGAGCAGGTTGCACAGGAACATGTCCAGGCAGGTTTCGACAGTCTCCGGAGAAGGAGACTGCGCAACAGAATCACAAAATCACAGAATATATTTGGTTGGAAGAGACCTCAAATATCCAATCCAGCCTTTGATCCAGCACTGAAAGGTCATCATTAAACCATCTCCCTAAGAGCAAGGTAAGTATGCCACTTGAATACACCCAGGAATGCTGACCATTGCCCTGGGCAGACTATTCCTATGTTTGGGAACCCTTTCAGTGAAGAAATATTTCCTAATATCCAGCCTGAACCTCCCCTGGTGCAGCCTGGAACCATTTTCTCTAGTCCCGTCACTTGACACCAAGGAGAAGAGGCCAACGCCTNCCCCCAGGTCCCTCTCCAGGTTGCAGCTTTCCAACTACACATCCCCAAATCTGTAGCTTACCATGTGGTTGTTGTGACCCAGGTGCAGGACCATGGCACTTAGCCATATTGAACTTTATACAATTAGCCTTGGTCCATCAGTCTAATCTGTCTAGATCCTGCTGGGCAGCCTAATCTAGTGCTCTGTCACCCTTAACATTTAGTAAATATTTGTAGTATTTGCTCATTAATTAATTAAAATCACACTATGTTTTCTATTTGAACCCCCGCCCTCTAACAACAAACAAAAAGCCCATTTCTGTGAGGAAGACACATCTATGCACAGCAACACCTCTCAAACAAGACTGGTGCTGTAACCGCTGCTCCTGCCTTCACAGTTACATTCTGTGACTGAACGGGACTGGAATGTGTTGCCACCTTACAAACTGGATGTTGGATGCACCTTTCCTTTTTCCAGATTCTGGTAAGCCTCTCTGCCAACACAGTGCCTTCTGACCTGGCCCTTCTCTGTGCCCATGCTGAGATCCTCACAGGAGAAGACTGTGCAAGAGCTGACATGGAGCTTACTGACGTCACCCTCCACCAAAACAATCTAGACACACTGGATTTTTTTTTTCAAAGAACCCTGAGACTGATCATTTAAATTCTGTAATCCATTTCAAATCTTCTGTGCAAAAGCAACTGAGGGTTTTTTTTCACCATTTCATTATAAAGAAGGCTCTCCTCTGCCCCAGCCTTTGAGCTGATTAAACTCAAGTGGTTTAATTTCTTGAAGCAAAGCCTGAGGACTACATTTTCCTCACAACCTTCCACCGGAATCATAGAATGAATCATAGAATAGCCCACCTGGGAAGAGACCCTTAAAGGTCACCTAGTCCAACCTCCCTTCAGTAAGCAGAGACATCATCAACTAGATCATTTGCTCAGGGCATGGTCCACCAAGCTGGCTCTGCATTGAGTTGGCTTTGGTCCCTTCAGCTTTCAGGGTGAAAGCTCCATGCTTTATTGAATAAACGGTAGGGCTTTCAAATTGCCAACGGATACTCACACTCACTAACAAAATCAAAACTGGGGGGGGTCTCTGCAGGTTCAGCTGTAATGGGAAAACACATCCAGGTTTTCACGTGGTACTCATGAGCTCAAAATTTACTCATAGATCAAATCTTTGGAAATCCTATTAAGGGTAGCACCTTGAGATGTCATGATTAATCCATACTAGTCCTTCAGGAAATCTTTGTGTAGTCACTTTCAATGCCTTAGTAATTAATTCCTCAATGTCATTTGGCTTGACTCAGGAAACTAATTTAGGCTGTGCTAGAAATTATGCTGTCCTCCTCACTGTAGATGAGGAGGAAATGTGACAATTAGGGATCATTTCTGCTTTTTTGTTTTGGATGTATTTAATCATTATTCAAACTTTGATACTTGATTGTATGGTCACATACACAGAAATACCATTTTTGGGGGGTTTTGGGGTTGTCTGTGGGATAATATGGAATAAATTGTCCATTATCCATTTCTGGAGCAAAGGACTAAATTGATTTGGACTAGAAGACAATACACCTCTTATCAGAAACACAGGATAGAGAGAAATCTGAGAACGGGGGCTTTAAGCAGTTCATGTTTCCACTTCATGATTCTTTAACCAATAAGTTTCACTTATGTACATCACAGTGAGGCCATTACAGCCTGCATATAAAAATGGGTAAATTACTGTCCTGGTGATGATGGATAGTTATTTTGACTGATGTCCTACTCTCATACATTGAGTACTTCCATGTAACAAGTGACAAGAGGAAATAGCCTCAAGTTACACGGGAAGATTAGGTTGGATATATAGGACATGGACTCAATAAAATGGGTTGAGAGGAGACCACAAAAATTATTGGAGGGCTGGAGCATCTCTCCTATGAAAACAGACTAAGAGAGTTGGGATTGTTTGGCCTGGAGAAGAGAAGGCTCCAGGGAGACCTTACAGTAGTCTTCCAGTATTTGAAGGGAGACTACAAGAAAGCTGAGGAGGTGCTGTTTCCCAGGGCTTGTTGCACTAGGACAAGGGGCAATGCTTTTAAAATAAAGAAGAGTAGGTTTGTGTCAGACGTTAGGAGGAAGCTCTTTACTCTGAGGGTGGTGAGACGCTAGAACAAGTTGCTCAGGGAAGTGGTGGTGGTCCCAGCCCTCAATGGGGCTCTGAGCAACCTGAACTAGTCTCTGCTGACTGCAGGAAAGTTGGACCAGATGACATTCAAAGATCCTTTTCCAACCCAATGTATTTCTATGATGCTATGGAGGCAGAAAACCCAACTGCTTTGCAAGGGCCCCAGAGTTTCCAATAGCAATATGGTTGAAATTCACAGTGTGTATAGATCTGCAGACATTGCACAAACAGCTGTGTCATGTATAGAAACAGACACATGTACTCTATATATATACACCCACAGCAAAGACATAAATATAGCCCTATTTAGTTGGAATATTTATATACATTGTATCTGTTCATGAAACAGAGTTCTATACACCAAGTGTGTGCAAGTTGTCAACCCAAATATAGATACTTATCTCACAGAATGATAGAATCACAG